>JAODFY010178588.1:0-10812 GCA_027580055.1 Paracaudina chilensis | reverse complement strand
GGTAGGGCACCTTATCTCTACACTCTCCATTACTCACAAAATGAAGATCAAACTTCAAACAAGGTAAGTTTTCGTTTCCATTATATGCGATACTGTCCAATAGCACTACAGATTACCTTATGTGTCATGTGATCTCTACTATATCTATATGCACACATTATGATTAGCCACATGCGGTATAATATTAGATGTAAAGCGCATGCTCACCTATTTAATTAATTATACGCTTCTATGAAATTGCGGGGCAGATCCAGTTTAAGCTTTCTTGGGAAACACATAGTCGAAGCTTTTGGACGCTCGTGCATGGCACAGACGGTATGCGCACGTGGGCTGCTATTGTTGTGTTTAACAATGCGTGGCTTTTGGAAAGATATTCCCTGGAACCAAATTGAGAATCTTAACAGCAGTCAAGGAATTTCCTCAGCAATATCCTTTCGGTTGGTATAATTAATAAATTGACAGAGATGCCACTTAAAAAAATCTTGTTTATGTTTTGTTCACAGGCTGGCATGTTCGTTCAAGATATTTCTAATTGGGAGAGATCTCACCAAAAGACTTGGCCTGGAAAACCCAAAAATAGAATGTATATACAACCATTCAGGCAAGCCAGCGCTAATTACATCAAAATAGTTATGGTTACCGTAAGTATATGTTTATTCTCCTGTATATTCCCTCATACCATAAAACAGGTCCACAAATGTTTACCTTTCAATAAATTGATCAACACATGGGGTAAAAATAATTCAATTCATATGACCAGTGTAAATAAGCTGCATGGCCATTTCAACGACAGGACTGATGTTCAACCCAATTCACATTGTGCAGTGGGGTCACCATACACTATAGCCATGGGGCTGTGGGACAGAATTTAGTATTGAGGAAAAGAGGTCTAATGAAAGGAGGTTAAAAAATCTGAAAATGAAAGGCGAATTTCTGGGGAAAAAAGTAAGTTCTTAGCTGGTCGGGATAAAAAGTTGTGAATTTTCCCCCCATCCACTGATTTTGGCGCTTTTGGAGTCAAATTTCAGGGATTTTTTTTTTTTTGGCTTTATTCCCAAACCCCTCAAAATACAGCCCTGAAATCTTCAGGATGTCTTCATGTTTTGATATATTCCCAAATGTAGGGGAGGGGGTTCTGTTTTTTTCCCTCTCAAGAATTTTGACGACCCCACGTCGATTTAACACAAAATGCTGCTTGACCTTTTGACCTTTGACCCCAACCCCTAGGAAAGTCCTACAAACCCCATTTTTTTTGGTTGCGTTATGCCCAGGCAGTGTCTTAGGTACATTTAAATACTTAAATTAATGTTGTAGCGTGGAAGATGGCTGACTTATATTTTATTTAATGGAACTAATTATTGCTGAAATTAAATCCTATTTCCTTCCGTTATCGTTTTTTAATAGTTTTTAAATCCATTCCAAATTGTATTGGGACCGTGGTAGCCTACTGGTTAACGCTCGGGTATTGTATATATATATATATATGTGTGTGTGTGCGTGTGTGTGTGTGTGTGTGTGTGTGCCTCGTTGTTTTTTAGTGTTGCTGGTTTATTATGGTCAGACAGCGATTGTTGGTATAGTAAAAAAAAACGCCCTCTGTTTACAGGAACCACCTTTCTTTATGGACCCCGGGGAGGAAGCCCGACGTCACAGAATACCCTTGGACAATATCCCGGAAAACCAAGAGGAAAACCAGGGCATCAGCTGGGAGTTACTCAAAGAAATCAAGAAGGTTTTCGAAGATGAAATGGGAATACCCTTTGACTTTGAGTGAGTTGTATTCATGGTTTAAGAGTTCCAGGCGCGCCGCCAGGGTATTGTGATGCGGGGGGCACAATCCAAAATGGTGTAAGTAATTTGTGGGCGTGACTAACCTTACATTTTGGAAGAGGGGTTGGTTCTACAAGATCTAAGCGGAGCGCCACCATGTGTTGGCGCGTAGAGTAGCAATGAAAATGTTGCCAAAAATACCTCCCATATATTACCAGGAAATGGCACTTCCCATGCCTTGTAGGCCTATTGTCAGTTATATGTAGGTTTTACAAATTTACACGCAAAAGGGTAAGATATAAATATTTTAGACAAAGTGCTATACGGGTTCAATGTCACATGCACACGTCGCGGCATATTGTACAGCTGTAAGACAGTATTAATAAGGAATTGCATACAATGGCTACGTTTATTATATATTTGCTCAATCAGGAGCTACCCGTATATTTATGTGGACCAGGGGCCCTTTTCTTTTTCTATATATGTTTTCTGTCCTAAATACAACAGTTAATGATATACCATTTAACCATTGAAACGTAAGCAAATGAAATGGACCATAGGCGTAGGAAGCTCCGCAAACCTGCATGATTGGCGGAATGGTTGGCGGAAGGCATGACACCGGCTAACCGGAGCGCCACTCCCCAGATCGCCGGAAATTACACTTTCCAGACCTTGCAAGTAGTTCATAAACCTCCTTTATTTTGAGATCTCATGAAATAAAAATTTAGACTTGTAGTTGAAATAGTTTGGTAAAAATATTTCCGCCCCGTGGCCCGTGCGATATAAGCGAGCATTTGCCTGAATTGCTGGTGAGGCCACTATATATATATATATATATATACACTATATACTGTAATAGAGACTATCTGCGCGCGGAGCGCGCGAAACCTTCCCCTGTGATCCCTCTCCTGAAATTTTCTTGCGACTTGGCTCTACACACATTTTTGCCCTCATTAGAATGCTGACCCTGCTTGCCTCTCAAGCTGAAACTTTGTAGTGATACCGCGATATGACTTTTTCAGCACACTTGCTCGAAAAAATTTCGGGGCCTGGCAGAAAAAAGCCTGGGGAGGGTTCTTGGAAAAATTAATCATAACCTCAGATGCGATTTGGTGCTATGTATATATTTGTCATGTTTAGAAGTAAATTTTTCTGTTGAGGAATTTTCATGTTTGAGGTTAAATTTTTTAGACCTCACCCCACTGCAGAGTTCGGCTTCCATAGTCATTCCTCGCTTCAATTATATCTCTACTACGGTGATCGCTCGTTTAGGGTTGTTGGTCCTAAACTCTGGAACTCTTTACCCAATCAATTGAGAAATGTGATTAAAATAAAGGTATCTGTGTTTAATCACGGTAGTCTAATTAATATTAATAATCTTAGAAATAATTTAAAGTTTTTAATGGTATTTATTTGTATATTTTATGTGGTCAATTTTTTTCTTTACATATTTAAATTTTTTTAAAGATCAAGTTACAATTTCTACCGGCCTAATATTTGTTCATTTACATTTATGCCTACATTTATTTCATACTCATACCTTGTCTTTAATTTTTCACAAAACGCGCATGCGCATGAATAAAGCCTAAATAATATCGCACGCCGTGTAGGACACTGTTTTGGCAGCTTTAATAGCCTCGTTACACATTAAAGTACAATATAGCAATAATAATAATATATAAGGAGGAACGGTCATTTTGACGAAGTAATATAAATAATCTCTGTTGTATATTACTTGTACGTGTTATAATCAGTTTTAATTTCAAGTAAAAATATACTCTGTATTGATCTTGGATGGTGTTTTAACTGGATGATGTATACACCAAGCTCTTCTGTGTCAGCCACAGGTCATTTACCTACCACGTCGTCTGCAGCGAAAGATTTGCCTACCTCCAAAAACAAACGTACTCAGTGTGCACATCTCTGAGTCCCATATCGAGTTCATTACATAATGTAACGAGAAAGTCTCTACATCTCAGTTGGCTAGACTTGTTGGCCTGTTAAACTGATTTTCCCCATTTAAAGGATCAGCAAACCCTTTGCTTGTACTTTAAATTAAAGAAAGGATTTAAATTTTTCAAGCTAGAAAAACAATATGTGGCAGCAATTATGATTATGTTATTTCTTTGTGTTTTTCTCAGGGTATTCACAATGAACAGAGGCCAGTACGGTAATCTGGACCTGTCAACTGGAGAGTGGGACGGAGCCATGAGAGAAATTATTGACGGGGTATGCACAATGGGGGAGGTGTGAGAGGAATGGGTCGGTGGTTCAGACCGCCACCTGCTATTGGTTAACCGAAAAGGGGCCCAAGTAACGGATACCTTCACGTGCTTTACATACGTAATAAAACAAAAATTAGCGTATTGTGTTTACGATACTGTTGGTAATCACCACAATTGAAACAAAAAATGAGGAATGTCTCATTTTTGGTTAAAACTTTTTACTGTAAAAAACTGTCACTGTGGAAAGTGTAAACTTGTTTTGTTGGTTTACTTGATAGATGATTCATTCGTATACATTTGGGGCATATGACTGAATAACATGCATTTTGGGCATATGACTGAATAACATACTACCCCATTAGAAATGTCTGAATGCGCCAATGTAATGTCCTCATTCTAAATAGCAATTGAACTACGTGTTTATAATGTTGCCCTGGTAACACGCCTGAGATGTTTGCAAAAAACAACGATCTATAGAGATATACAATACGTAACTTCTTGCAAATCTATTTATTTATCCTATTTCCAGGATGCTGACGTCATTATGGGCTCTCTGACACGGAACGACGCTCGGGAGAAGGACGTCGATTTCACCATTCCTTGGTACGTCAGTTACGCTAAGCTGCTCATCATACACCCCACCTTCACCTTCGAGTATCCATTTGCATTCATCTACCCGCTAAATATCACCTCGTGGTGTTTGCTCCTAGTCGCCTTTATGCTGATCTGCATAGTAGTTTGGCTCATCGGTCGATTCAATCCTTACGAATGGCGAGGCCGCTCCAGGCGGGACAAGGCAAGTGAGCAGGAAGGACAAATGTTCACCTTCTTCGAGGCTATTCTGTTCGTCCTCTCCACTGGTTTCTGGCAGGGTTACTTAAAGGCTCCACGATCATGGGCTCTCCGAATTCTGTGCGTGTTTTGGTTTTGGTTCGCCCTCATGATCATTTTTCTGTACACCTGGAACCTGAACAGCGTCTTCAAATTCTCAAAAACTGCTCTGCGAATTCAAGACCAGCAGGATCTTCTCATGCAGGATCAGTTAGAATTTGGTGTTGTCCGTCACAGCCCGTCGTACGACCTCTATCGCTACGGAAATACGACCCATGGCACGTCTATCGACTTCCCGTATCTAGACGGCTATAACAACGACCGAGAAATATTCGACAGAATCCTCAATTCCGAGTTCGATCTCATCGAAAGTAGGATAGAGGACGCTGTACTCCGGATGCGCCAACAATGGGATGGGATGTACACGCTGCTCGGGGAGGAGAAAATCCTGAAATACGCAGCACTTCGTAGACCATGCCAGCTTTATGTGACCGGCGATGACCTGGGTAATCTAACGTTTGCGTTTGCAACTGCCTCTGGGTCTCCACTTCGGGATCAGCTCTCATACGCGATCAACAAGCTACGGAATCGTGGTGTTATAGACGAGATCGCCAACAGGGAATACAGCAAACACCTCGGGTGCGCGGAGTCTACCTCCTTCCTGGAGAGTGCACGTGATTCCTTCACCGTACACGATCTTCAGGGGATATATTACATCATCCTGATCGGTATAGCGGGGAGTCTGATAGTCTTCGTACTGGAGGTGGTATTCAGCATCATCTTCGAATCAAAAGGGGGAACGGGAAGACAGATATCTAGGAATCAGGAAATGGTTCCCAAACAAGATGATGTCGCTGCGGCACCGGGTGCTGATTGGCTGTAAAAAAAAAACTTTGCTGCATATGTAGGTTCAATATTTTCATTTTTTTTTTTTTTCATTTTCGGCATCTTACTCAAATCAATGTATTTTATATGATATATTCAGAAGAGATCGTTTACTTTTGTTTTTGTACTTTTATCGTTACCTTTATAATTCCAGCATCCTCCCTTTAGGCCTAATGTAACTTTCCTTCGTTAAAACCGTCTTGCCATCATGTACGGGATCCACATAAGCGTAAGAACTGGGGGCAGGGTGTCCAAGGGAATGCTAGCTCCATGTGACCCCACCCCCACAGGTTTAAATAAATTGCCAAAATTGCCAAAAATAAAACTAAATTCAACATTAGATTCGGCCCGAGCCTCAGGGTTGCGTACCAACACTCTCAAGGCTGAGTAACAACATTGCGTATATCAGACCTACTGTAGTTCCTACGCTTATGTGGTTCTATTCCATCCACCCACCCAATTCATGGTGGACCATCTCAGTGAATGGCCAGCTGTGGCTACCCAATGGCGTCGAGCCTCGGGTTTTTTTTTACCGGCGCTTATGTGAATCTATTCAATCCACCCACTCAATTCAAGGTGGACCATCTCGGTGAATGACCAGCTGTGGCTACCAAATAGCGTCGATGACTTGTGTATAATTCAAGTAATTGGGGTGTGGAAGAATCTTAAATGTATGGAAACGCTAAGGTGCCATCGCAATGATGAGATCTTACATGGAGGATCTTAACATTTTTCAACAAAATGTCAAATTGTCGAGATATTATCTTATCATTTTGTAACAAATTAACGAAATGTCGAGATTTTTATATCTCGTCAATTCATCATTTTGCAACAAAATAACAAATTACCTACATAAAATATCTCGCCAATTCGTCATTTTGCAACAAAATGATGAATTCCTTAGATAAAATATCTCGTCAATTCGTAATTTTGCAACAAATTGACGAATTACCTAGATAGTATATCTCGTCAATTCGTCATTTTTCAACAAATTGACGAATTACCTAGATAAATGACGAATTGTCGAAAAAAAATTATCTTGGTACCAGTAATTCTTCAAATTGTTAAGAAATACCGAATTAACGAGGTATTTTATTAAGGTAATTTGTCATTTTGTTGCAAAATGATGAATTGACGAGATATAAAATCTCGACATTTCGTTTTTTTTTGTTTTTTTTTAAATCATGACAATATCTCGACAATTTTACATTTTGTTGAAAGATGTTAAGATCCTCTATGTAAGATCTCTCATTGCGACGGCACCTTAGCGTTTCCATATAAATGTAATTTTCAACAATTCATTTTTAACATCACAACCTGTAATCAACCAAAATACGCTTTAAATAGAAAATGCCGGAAGGAGGTTCACATGCTTTGGAATTTATTTTCAGTAAAGATTTTTTTTTTAATTATGATTTAATCATTTAGTATACAAAAATGCGTTCGCATGTATCATAGGCCGATCATGTAATCCACATAACGTGTATATCACTTCCATTATTTTTAATATTTTAAAATAAAATAAATATCGAATAAATTTGACTTATTGTTGCTCATTTTTTCATTCATCGTAGTTATGAAGAAATGAGCAAAAAGTGTCGTTCTGTGAGTTGCCCGAATGAAAAGACATCATATTGAGGCTCCCTTGCTTGTCCAGACTTGGCCTGACCTATCGTGTATGCTGCCCCTGTTCTTTTTTTTTAGATTTCAGCCCTCCAAAATGTGAATTTTCACCTCAGTGTTTTTTTTATAATTTTTATTGGTGTTCATCTGATACATTTTGTGGCCCTCAAAAAAGTATCGGATGTAGGCCTACACCTTCAATGAAAATCTCAAGGAAAGAAGAAATCTGAGCCTGTTTTAGTGCCTAGATTGCTAAAAAAAACGACTCACGAAATTAACTTTGTATTGTCACGAATGCCCACGCTACGACTCGTAGTACAAGCTCCTTTGGCATTTTGAACCTCTATTCTAATATCGAAACTCGTACGACTGGGGATGGGGGATATTATTAATAGCCATGATGGGTGACGCGATTTCACCTACAATATATATCCGGGAACAGACAAAATGACAGCTCCCATGACAGATACCTTTCGAAATTTGATTGTAATTCTTTGAGAAACTGTCTGACCGTATCAGGCTTTCCTATGATTTGCAGTGGCGGATATAGGGGGCTCAACAGGCACCCCCGCCCACATTAGCTGTCAAAAAAGACGTTCATTTTTCCAGTTAGATTGAAATGATAGCACCATTTTGCATCTAAGCCCTCATTCATCAACAAATAAAGGGGAGGGGCACCACCTCCCATTTGACCCCTCTCCTAGAAACCGACACTAATTTGAATAAAATCAACATGCTGTGAAATCAACATACTGTATTTAGGCCTATTCTAAAAAAAAAACGCCTCCTCTAAGAAAATCCATATGCACTCAATTAATGAACCTATTCCCAACAAAATTACTGGCTTCAAGCACGTGCATGATGGCCATAGATCAGCCTTCCTCATTGGTTATAACCCCTGCAATTCTCGTCCGACAATTTTTTTTTTTTTTAAATTGACGGTAAAATAAAAAGTTGATGTACATATATATACTTGGTCTCATTATGCGTTAACAGACATTGTTTGTTGTTATAAGTACTTTGTTATAAAATATGCGATTGGCGGTTCAGCCATCAAACATGCGTTAGTCCGATCGCTTGCATATTACATGCTACAGTGTATATGCGTTGTAACGTTAATGAAAGTCAAAACATGTACGGAGGCTGAACCGCTAATCGCGTACATTTACACAAATCAGGCATTACAACAATTAAAGGCTGTTCATGCATATTGAGACCAAGTATCATCTATCACGAAATTGTGTACACCAACCGTATATTTTACTGTTGAACAAATGTTGAGAATATTAGCGCATTATTACGTCGTAATTGTTACGTCGTAATTGTTTATTGATGTATTTGGATTTATTAAGAAAATAAAAGGTGAGATTTTGATGCCACCGGACTATCGCTAATTTTGAACACTGCACATGCGTAGAAAATGCTGTATTGGGTAAGAATTTGCATTGACAATTGACTCAAAATATACCTCCCGCACTTTTGAAAATGCAACGCCTCCTGACGTTTATTAGAATAAATACGGTAGCCAGAAGTGTTGTCTTTTTCATTATTTACCGTTTGCTGAGGTTTTATTTCTTTAATACATAAAATACCATTGACATGTGATGTGAAAGCCATTAAAAAGAAAACGAACGGGCGACTCCTTATTTGCTTATTTGTACAATCCATTGTTCAAACATACAGTAACTTTGAGATTATGTTTACAGGCATGCTGTACGGTACGTTACGATGCTTGTACGCGATCGCTATATGCTTCCATACACGATGGTCGATCATATAGAACTAGGAGCATGGCGCTTTTTTTTTACAATGATCCCAAGTTACATCTTACTGCATGGGTCAGTTTAAATGCCTATTAATATTGTAATCTAAACGTATAATGTACTAGCATAATTGGAAGAAATATATTTAGCCCAACAAGACATGGGCGGTGATTTGCCCCAAACTGAAATTTCTGGTCATGCCGCTGTATACATATACTTGCGCGTGGAGATGAATTGAACCGTACCGGTACCTCCCCAGGAAATTTGTGATTGGTTTAAACCCCAAACAAAACAACAAATGAGTTGAGCTGTCTAGAATAAATATTTGGTCTAGTGGCATTTCCACTGATTGGGTTAAGGGATCTGGAATTCCTACTCCCACCCCATCTCACTCCAAACCGACCCCCACTCACCCCTCAGTTTCTATAAGATAAAAAAAAAATACATATCATGACATTTACAGAGCTCTGAAAGTGCCAACGAGATGTCATGATGTCAAGATAAATTATCTCGCCATGTCGACATTTTATTGAAGGAAGTTCCAATAATTTTTAACGAAGTTGACTTGTTCTGATAGAATATTACGCCATGTCGACATAATATTGGAAGAAGTCGACTTGTCGAGATACATTTTCTCACCATGACGACATGCTATATAAAGGACGTCTAGTTGTCAAGATAAAATACTTCTCCATATCGATACCTTATTGAAAGAAGTCGACATGGCGACATTGTGATAAGTCCTCATGATGTGTAAAACTTAACTTGGATCCAAGTCCAGGTTGAAAATAATTGAAACCTCTTCTTTATACCATTTTTCATTTTTAACATGACGATAGCTTGTTTCAGAGTAATAAGACCAATGGACTTGGACCAATGGACCTTTAGCTTGAAGACAAAAATGCCAAATGTCCTCCAAAATTTAGAAATATCAATGGTATTTTAAAGTCAACGATGTTTATATTTTTGTTAGGAAGTAGGTGGTAAAATTTTGCGTTCTAGTCCACTATAGCCATTCAGCAAAGAGCTTATCCTCCACAAACACTCCCAGGATTCATTATGCTGAAGGGCGCCCTCTATATTTCTAATGTCATTTATTCCCCCGAATTTTATGAATATTGAGGGGGATTGAAACCATTAATCTATGGTTTATTTGATGGTTTTGATGTTCCTCCTCCAACGTAGTTTTGGGGGCGATGCACTGACAGTAATATTCAGTAATATTCCAAAAAATGTAAACGGTGAAGGTATGGTAATTTGTATGTGGGGGCCAAAAAGTGGGTAAAAAGTGTGAGGATGTGTGTCTGTGTGTGTGAAAAAGTTTGCGGCCGCAACTCCTCCTAAACCGCTTTGCCGGTTAAGGTCAAACTTGGTACATAGGTGCCCCATTGTGTGAAGTTGTGCATGCCATAAAAAAATAAGGTTAGATATCAAAGGTCAGAGGTCCAAATAAGGAAAATCTTCATTCTGCTCTATTCTGACTAAGCATCATCAATTTGGAAGGTCATTTGGAGGTCATCAGGGGTCAATTGAGGTCAAATTACTAAACATTGGTTGATTCACATGAAACTTGGTATATATGGTAAACATTTAGTGCCGAAAATTTCAAAAAGTCGGCTGGCTAATGACTATTTTGTTCAATCATTTTTGTCGAGGATTGTCTGAAGCCTGTACAAAGGTATAGGAAGTCAGGGGATGGATTTAAATTTGATGAC
>JAODFY010178477.1:0-10813 GCA_027580055.1 Paracaudina chilensis | reverse complement strand
CAGGCGTGTGACCATTTAACGTCCCCATCCGACGGACGTGAATGTACTCCATACTTTGACAACTTTCTCAAAGTCCAGGGTGGTGGAAGCTACTTGTCCGTCACCACTGTGAAACAGCCATGCCGAAAAACCTGAAGCAGACAACCCCATGAACAACTGCAGCACAGCTTTGATGGAGAAGTCACAAGAAGCCAGCTTGAGATTCGAAACCAGGACTCCCGAGTGCCATGCAGTCTGACACTCTACCCATAGGCTAAATTCTTAGTCCCATAATCATGGTCGGCTTAACAGTGTCTTCATTTTCTCTTCAGAGGATAATAAGATGGGGTGTTTAATTATCGACCCTGTTCTCTCCCCAAACAAACATGTTCTTATCTGTGTGGGATGTGGGCGTATCTTATTCTTGGACTTTTCTTCCAAATTGTGGGACATTTGAAGGAGCTGTATCACCAATTAATAAGCTTCTGAAACCCACCTTTTCAGCTGGCTATAAATCTACAGCCAGGAATCACATCTTAGGGTGTCTCAAGTATTTTTTATCTCCAGGCGAGTGCCATCAATCTTCTCCCGATCATCAAAATTCAGTGTTTTGGAACTTAAGTTAAATGAACTTGAAGAATCTGTGAGTTTTGTCAGACTAGCAAAAACAACCCTCTGAATTTACTCTTTGATATAGCCAGCCCCCTCCTACATCATTGGCCATTTCTTCATTCTTCAGACCCTGCAGAGAATCTGGGACTGTTTCCTCCTGGACGGTCTTTCAGTTCTGTTCCAGTTTTCTGTCGCTTTGCTCAAGTACCACGAGAAGGCTCTCTTGAAGAGGAAGGACATCCTGGCATTCCTGAAAGACACAAAGCTCCTGGCCAGGCTGACCTTTGACATCGAGAGGATAGTAGAGGTGCGTAAGAGCATATTGAATCGAAGACGGGTTAAAATTCAAGCAATGATAACTTGAGAGAGTTAATATATGAGACAAGATAGGTTACCAAAAAAAGGTTTAACCTATATGAAGCATAATTTCTCTTAGATACTGTTGACTCCTGGAATGAATTTAATGACTATGATATTAACTTTACACCAATGAATCATCACAATTTCACAATGATATCCTGCATTTTACACCATAATCATTAGCAAACTATCTTTACCATAAAAACAGTGTTCTAGCAATCCAATCTTGGGAGAAAAATCTGTTCTACGAACGTAAAATCCAGGGAAAACCAGTAGCAGTAAAAACATGTTTTACTCGCGTAAGTGGTAAAATTGGAAGGACGCTCTCTTCGTGGGGCTGCCCACTAGAGGGTGTAGGGTTTAAGGGAGGGTGTTATTTTTACCAGTGAGCATGTGCATTGATAGATCAAGCGCTTTAGTATTGTTCGAGACGGTAAGTATCGTCGCTCGCAGATTCCCAAACCAGGGAGTTTTGGTGATTCTAGCACATTCCATGCCCCCCCCCCTCCCCGGGTTAAACATTTAAAGGTGGGGTAGTAAGAAGCAAGGTCATATGAGTTTCCGGTGACACCGAGAACTCAAAGATTCCTAATTTAATGAACATGTAAGTAAACTTTCTCGTTGAGGTGTTTATATCTGCATTTGATGTTATACTACAACAGTGACGTGTTCATTCATAGTTTAAAAAGTGTCCAACTGAGGCCAATTGAAAATCTTACTTTTTTGGAAGGATTTGCTACTTGTTTTAAATATAGCAGCCCAATTAAAAGTCACCCGATTCATTCCCATAATTCTTTAATTTTTTTTTTAAAAAAACCTCTTACTCTCGCGACAGATCGTGAAGTCCAACCGTGACACGTTCCCGTCGTGGGCATGGATCCAAGAGAGGCAGGCCCACTACATGAAGATCCTGAGGAAGGTCTATGAGGAACAGGAGAGGGCCCGCAAGGAATTTGAGAGGCAGGAGGGCCTCAACCAGCATGCCTCCAAGCCCAGCATGAAGGACCTGACCGGGACAGAACAGGACCTCCTGATAGACTGGGCCACTGAGTTCAGCCCAGGTACAAATGAATACTGTCGTTGAATTCATCTTTGAGTTTGCGATTAAAATTTTGAACATTTTATAAACAGTTGCACCAATGACAAATTTCATGGGTAGGCCTGAGCAATTCACTCTGGGGCCAGAATTATACCCTTTTTTTAAGTGCCAAATATCATATCTTTCGGGTTAAGTTGGGTGTTGTTAAGCTTAAATCTCGCACAAAAATGTAATCATGATCCCCATGGAATTTGTGATTGATCGAAGACACTTATATTACAGCAAATGAGCTGACCAGTCTAGCAGATTTCTAGCATATTCGGAACAAGCATTGTAAAGATTCCAAGGCTGTATACTCTCATGTCCAAATGAATTTCTTCCCCCTCCCCAATGATGAAATTCCTGATTGCTCGAAGCTGATTGCATGACAGCACTTGTAACACTTGATGATATAAATTAAATTTAAACTAAAAGAGTAGCCCTAATTTCTCCTATTATTTTAATGTTACAGTCATCTCAAATAATTACTTTAAATCTTCTGTCATTTGTTTTCTTGGTAGGTAAACTTCTGGTCTGCAGGAATGACGTCAAACAGGGTTGGATCAGCAGGGTGGACGTACAGCTGAGAACTAAAGAGAGTCTCGGTATCAGGGTGAGTTAGATGTACATGGTTTATGTACCATTCATTCTTTCATAATGATATTAAGTAAGAATCTCGGTATCAGGGTGAGTTAGATGTACATGGTTTATGTACCATTCATCCTTTCATAATGATATTAACTAAGAATCTCGGTATCAGGGTGAGTTAGATGCACATGGTTTATGTACCATTCATCCTTCAGTGATCATAATGATATTATCTAGGACTTGATAAGAGCTGGACATAACCGATGGCACGGACGACAAAAAGCCATTGTGTGGCCCTTCACCATATGAACCTACCAATGGCATTTTTGCTGTACCGTTTTTTTGAGGTTTACTTAAGTCCTGTTTATGTGTTGTCTGTTGACATGCAGGGACTCGTACTACAGGTACAAAATCAGTTTTATTTTCACTCCAAATGAATGCTTCATGGATTACTGTTTATATTACATTATACTGCTTGATGTTGGTGTTAGACAGCCTAGCATAATGTAAGGTTAATGTGTTAGTCCTTCCAGTAGTGTTAGGTGCTATTGCTCTACCAAGGAGACTGAATGAGCTGTTATGTTGCTGTATAGGATGCTGTCATGCACACCATACCACACTGGCATAGTGTAAATAGGATTTGCACATAAAAACATTCTCTACTGCTTCCACATTTCAGTTTTTTTAGTATTGACAAAAAATGTGTCAAATTATGATTGATATGACCTTGTATGTTTGTGATTTTACAACAGATTGGGATCGTCATTATGTGACACAGTAAAGTGACGTTATAGGGGCAACTAGCCAGCTGCCAAATCAGTACAGAATCATGTTTGTGTAATTGTATGTTAGTTTAGTGTGTAGGCTGTATTCGACTGGTACTATTACGCATGTTCTACCCGACAGCTAACTGCAAATAAAATATTAACATTAACATCACCTGACAGTACAAAATGGCCTCTCTTAAAATCAAGTTTTAGTAAAGCATTTCTTTGAATATTTATGAGTCTGTTTGATTAAATTCAAAGCAAGGGGGTTTGATCAGAGAGGGATATATATTGTCTAGACCAGGTATTATCCTGAAAATCCCCTTTAAGTGAATATTCTTGCCCAACATGCATTCTCTTAAACAAAATGTAACGAAAGAAACAAACATTTTTAATTTTTTTTTAATGATTAAAAATTTATTTATTTATTTATTTTCAGCTGGACAGTCGTGTGATGTGTATCACCATGGCAGGGGAGAACCTTATGTTAGTGGGTACGCTCTCCTGGTATCTCTATGCGTACACCATCAACACAAGGTAAATCGTGCATACACCTCCCCCATAACAATTTAACTTCCTTGGGAAGAACCTAATATGTTAGTGGGTATTTTTTTTAAGACCATCTGGTTTTAAAACTGGTGCCAGTCCACTCCTAATGCATTTATAGCAATATTACAGATTGGAAATAATCACTGATATTTTTTTTTCTCTCATTTGGAATCATATGCATTAATTAGTTCCAAACATGCTAATTATTTTTGGCTAATAAAATGTATGTTTGAATGTATCCGAAACATTTTTTTATGTATCAGTGTAGCCGTGGATACAATGCAACTCATAGCCACTGGCAATTTTTTATTTGCCGAAGGCAAAAGGAATCTATGCAGTCGTGCTTGTGTGTAGGTGTGTGTACAATGTTTTTTGTGGACAGGATAACTTTGTCAAGCAAACTTCACTGGAGCTCATGTTAGGTATGTAGGTTGCCCATAGTGAGTAGATGACCCCTTTTGATTTTGGTAGAAGTCACAGGTCATCTGCGGTCAACAGAGGTGAAATAGTGAAAACCTTGTGGACACAATAACACAAATTCAGCGGCAAGGAATCACAAAGGCCATGGCTTTCTTGTTTGGTATTGGAACCACGCTCTCCCCACCATCATTATTTATCAATTTCAGGGAGAAAATGTGGTGTGAGAGACTTAGAGACTTTCTCATCTTGTCTGGAGTACTGACCATTTCGTTTTTCTGAATCTCAAATATCATCCCTCCTATTCCTTCCATTTCAGGGAGGAGATGTGGTGCGAGAGGCTTAGAGACACCCCATTGTGTCTGGAGTATGACCCCATTACTCAGAATGTGTATATAGGACTGTCTGATGGAACGCTAGCTGTCATAGAGGTTAGTACCTACACCCTACCACACAGGGATCCCATTACTCATGCTAGCTGTCATAGAGGTTAGTACCTACACCCTACCACACAGGGATCCCTTTACTCATGCTAGCTGTCATAGAGGTACGTACCTACACCCTACCACACAGGGATCCCATTACTTATGCTAGCTGTTATAGAGGTTAGTACCTACACCACACAATCCAGGGATCCCATTACTCATGCTTTTCTATCACCCATTACATCCCCATCCCCAAGTTATAGGCATTAAGTCGGGGGAACAAGGATAAGTAGAGCATCCTTGCCTGTATGTTGGTATGCTTTCACACCCATCGAGGGGTCTAACTAGTACTGTCATGTCTACCAAACATAAATATGTATCTGGTCCTACTTCCAACTCCTAAACACTCACTCCTCAGTGTAACATGCATGAGTGAATTATGTACATACACTTTAATTGTCTTTGCAAGCAGTTCACACCTCCCAGGAGGAATGTGTGTTTACCTATAGGATTAGCTGTGGTTAGATGGGCACTACCTAGATGGCCCTGATGATCACTGTCTAATGGTTAAATCAACTCAGGCTCATAATGTGTATGTAGAACTGTCGGATGGAACACTAGCTGTTATTGAGCTTAGAGAATACATGCACCCTTCCACCAAGTTTAGGGACCCCATAACTGTGTGTTTACCTATAGGATTAGCTGTGATTAGATGGGCACTACCTAGATGGCCCTGATGGTCACTGTCTAATGGTTAAATCAATTCAGGCTCATAATGTGTATGTAGAACTGTCGGATGGAACACTAGCTGTTATTGAGCTTAGAGAATACACCCTTCCACCAAGTTTAGGGACCCCATAGCTGTGTTTAGATGGACACTGCCTAGGTATAATGGTTAAATCCCTTCATGTTCATAATGTGCATGTATGACTGTCTGATGGCAGTATTGATACATGTAGAAGCTTCATCCCCCATATATTTTTCATAATATTATGCATAGATATATTCTATTATTGAGAGGAAAACTCCACAAATAATATAGAGCAGCTACAAAATTGTTAAGATTCTGTAACTATGATTTTTTTTTTTTTTTTTTTTTTTTTTTGCATTATGCAGCTTTAGAAAACTTTACTTTCCTACTTTGAAGTGTTCTCATGCTATTGTGTATCTTGTTTATGAAACGGTTCATTTCTTTTCAGAGCGTCTCTACCAGCGTCCCAAATGAAGTGTTCTATCACGCCATCGGTGCTGCTCCTATAAGGAGCATTGTTAATATTCCTGACGTCGCACAGCTCTGGTGCTCCTGCGGTAATGCTGTCAATATTCTTGATAGGTGAGTCTGGTCTTGCGGGGCTCTGGTGCAAACTGTTTTTCAATAATATAATGAAGCAGGTGTGCAATTATCAACGTCATCTTGCTCACATGACCGCCATTTAGCATCCCCACCTGACCGTCATTTAACATCCCCATCTGACTGCCATTTAGCATCCCCACCTGACCGTTTTTTAACATCCACATCTGACCGCCATTTAACATCCCCATCTGACGGATGTGAGTGTTCCTTATTCTTTGACCACCTCAAAGTATGGGAAAGTAAAAATGACTTGTCCTTCACCACTGCACCACAGCCATGCAAAACATCCTTAAGCGGACTAATGCAAGACATTTCGTCCCCAACGTCAGTTCGCCCTGATATTTATAAAAAGGGCCAAAATTAGATTGGGGTTAACGGAACTTGCACTGGGGGCGAACTAGCATTGTGGTTAACTGTGGAATTTGGGTGAACTAGCATCGGGGCGAACTTACACTGATAGGGTTAACTTGCACTGATTGGGCTAATTTGCAATGAGGCAAACTTGTATCGGGGTGAACTTTACCCTTCCACTGATAGGGGCACACTTGCACTGAGAGGAACTTGCATTGGGGCAATCTTTACTGGTTCGAACTTTCAACTGAATTTTCACTGAATTTGGGTTTTCTAATCTATGGTCATTTGTCCACCTTTTGTAATAAAAAATATTTGAAAGGTAAATGTTCTATAAGAAATCAACCAAAACTTCAAAGAAACAAATCAAAGAAACAAAAATGAGAAAATAAAATGCACCAAAATTATTAGGAATTCAAATGAAAAAACGAAATCAAGTATAACGACAAAAAAAGTTGATTCCCATATATTTGATTCCCAACATACAGTTCGTTAAACATCATCAGTGGGTTTGAGGTTTCTCGGAGCCCCAGCATCCACATCAGTCAGATGGTTCTGAACCATGACGGGGTCTGGATCATCATCCGGGGGTCCCCCGTCATGACCTTGTGGAACCCTGCCCTCTGTCTCTGCACCCTCGTCTATGACACCTCGACGGAAGAGTCCGCAGGCTGGAAGAGGGTGAGTTGACGCATCATCTAAAATTCAGACACATTTAACACAACATGGGCACTACCTAGATGGCCCTGATGGTCACTGTCTAATGGTTAAACAGGAATATACCATACCTATCCACAGGACCTACATACCGTTTAATTACATGGTGCATGCATGGTCGATTGTCGTATCTGAAACGGGTGTGCTTAGGAATTAGGTAATGAATATGCATATCAGGAGCTGTGGGCAGAATCTACACGTTTGATTGGTGCCTTCTGTTTTTCGAAGGAGAATCAATGAAAAAACAATGAAGCAGTTGAAATCTTTCGACCAAATAGCGCAAGACTCTGACTCTAGTTCTGACTATAGTCCAGAGCCATAAGTAGAGAGCGCACTGATTGCCAATTGAAATTGTACACAGGAAGAGGTATGTCATTGCAGAAAATTCAGCTAGGTAGGGTCTTGTCAACTTGACTATTAATGTATGGGCAGCCCAATGATGTCACTTACAACTGCTGATACAGATTCATTTGCTTGTTATTGGGTACATTCACTGAATAAAGTGGTTAAAAATTGCAAAAAAATTATGTATGTCATGTTTTGCATGAAAATGAATACCTGCACAACAATGCCGTATGAGATGTAGTTGTTATTTTATTAATCTGCATTTTTTTTAAATTTTCTATGTATTTTAGATAAACAAGGACCAATCCATCCATACACCCAAGGTGACCTCGATCCTTCCCCACATGGGACTCCTATGGGTGGGAACATCGGATGGCCAGCTGTCCACATACCAGGTCAACCCCCTGGAATGCGACAAACCCCACGTCCCATCCCCCTTGGAGGAGAGGAACGAGTTTACCAACATCAGCAGTGACCTCACCAGCAGAGAGTTTTCATTCAGCGTCGATGCCAATAAAGACGAACCTTCCAATTCGGTCGCAGGGCGAGCCGGTCATGCAGAGGGGGATGAGGAAATCATTGATCCGCCTCCGCAAAACCTTGCACCCCTCGAACCCTGGAAGGCAGGGATGAAGGACTCGGACACAGAGTCCAAGAGCGAGTCGACCGACAATTTGGATGAGGCAAGCGAAACCGAGTCGAATATTCACCTCCCAGTGAAGAACGCCGGGGGCGACTCCCCCAATGGTTTGGATCGGCTGAGGAAGTCGCAAGAACTGGAAGGGTTTGTAGTGGTCGGAACTCAGGAAACCAGGGTGATACCGATGGACCCTGGGGAGGGGGCCAAGGACAATTCTGATGAGGAGACCGCAAAGAGTCCACGGAGGAAAAAGGGCAAAGCGGGGAAGAGGGGTTCCAAGGGTCGGCTCCACAGTCCCAAATCGCTGACCCGGCTCTTGACCCACAGGGGGTCGAAGGACAAATCGACGGACAGCGAAGGCAGCATGGCCGAGGACCTCGACAAGACGCCACAGAACAGTCCAAAGATCAGGACGTCCACAGTGTTGGACAAAATCACAAATAGGAACATCTCTAATAAGAAAAAGAAATACCGGTATAGTCAGGTGATGCGAGAAGCTGAACGGAGGGGCGTGGTCGGGGAGGGCCCCTCCATGGACGAGATTGTCGGCTCTAGTGGGGAGCACGAGGCAGCCAGTGAGCCGTCTCTTAATGGGATCAGGCCCAAACCGTCGAGGAGCAGCGTCATCTCCGTGGATTTCAGCACATGCGATATCGAAGTGTGCCCCCACTTTGAGCTTCAACGGATCCGGAAATGCAGAATATCGGAGAACAACCAGGTTCGAGCCCTGGTCCTCTCCAGGTAAGTCGGTTATCTGTTTTTGACGTACAAGTAGTACCTTGAGTCGATCGGTATCTCGAGTCGATCCACGCATACAAATTGAATGGTAGTAAAATTGTGTAGGCATGCTATGCTTTGAACGCTGTCAGGTAGAAGATATGTCATACCAGTTGAATATAGCCTACATATGACAAACATATATTTGGGGGAATTTATGGTCTATATATGTGCCATGACTGCACACAAATGTTTGAATGCAGTAATGTCATCTGATAGTACAACATGGCCACTCTTCAACTATATTTTAGTAAGCATTTCATATGAATATTTTTGTGTCGAAGCAAGGGCTTGAGCGGAGATGGAGAGAGTATTGTCTAAACAAATAGACCTGGTTTTATCATGAAATTCCACTTTCTTAATGAGTTAGTGGGTTTATCTTATGTAAAAAAAAAATATATATATATGACCTGTAATGTAATATCACCTTAATATTCAGTAGTGGTCAGGTCTTATTACTAAATTGCTCAGATTATCTCCCCTATAAACATAACTTCAATGAGAACAATATGGTGCTTGGTAAGTTGGTGTAAAACATTGTCCAATTTTTTATGAAGCTGAATATTATTGTTGTTAGTGCTAATTATTGATGAATATTTATTTGTTAGCAGGTTCAAATTTTTCTCTTGAAACTTCTGTCATTGGAGATGTTCCAACTTCAGTACACTAGCTATACTTTCATGGTGAAATCTTCAAGTTATCATGGTTTAATTTTTTTTTTTAATGCTGAAACATTATTTTTCTCTGGGAACAAGCTTCTGTTATTGGAGATTACCACAGCATGTAAACAAACTTAATGTTGGATCATTGCAGCTTTAATTTACTGCAAATACATGTCACATAACATAACTAAAGATAATTTATTTGTGATTGGAACCACTTAAATTTTTTGTTTCCTTTCTGGTATAATAAATCTTTCCATCTCTCTGTTTCTCTCTGATAGATTGCAGAGTGGTGAACCTGCCATTGTTAGTTGCTCTGGTTACTATGGTGATGACGAGTCTCTGTTGAGATGGACTTTGCATATCAGAGAGGTAAGCCAATTTCTAAGTTGTGAGGGGGTCTCTAGTTGAGAGGGGGTCTCAAGAGACGAGACTGCATGTCTTAGTCGTGAAGGGTTTCTCAAGAGATAAGTCTATTTCTATTGAGAGGTGGGTCTGTGTCTATGTCATGAGGGTCGGTCTGTATCTTAGTTGGGAGGGGGGTCTTGAGAGGTGGGTGTATAATGAAGAGATAAATGAAGCAATACTTCTTCTTCATGACAATTATGGTTAAAAGCTATATGCAAACAAGTCGTTTTACGCTGGAAAAAAAAAATGATGGTTTGATTGTGTGTTTCATCATGAAGTCTTTTGGGTGTTAAGGGTGTTCCAACTTTGTGCACTGTTCCAATTTATGGTACACTAATTATGCTGTCACAGTAAAATCTTATTATGGTGGAGGGTTTTCCAACTATCATGGTGAAGGGTGTTCCAACTTCAGTACACTCACTATATTGTCATGGTGAAGTCTTATCATGTTTAGGGCTGTTCCAACTTTGCATATTGTTCCAACTTTGGTACATTCACTTTGCTAGTCTAGCAAAACTCAAGCCTTCATTTCAATGTCCTGTGCTGTAAAATTGTATTGCTTACACTTGCATGGGGAGTAAAAAAAAGTAAGAAACTTGAGGATGGGATTCCCGTGACAGGACGCCTGCCCCCCCGGGACAGTTTCCCCCCGGACATTTCCCAACCGGACATTTCCCCCCCGGATAATTGAGTTTGATTGGGGGTGGGGTTAGGGTCAGTGGTAAGGGTGGGAGAAAAGAGGGGGTAATGTCTGGGGGGAATTGTCTGGGTGGGGAATTGACCC
>JAODFY010178476.1:0-17567 GCA_027580055.1 Paracaudina chilensis | reverse complement strand
GATCCAGGTCTTAATTTGTTTGTTACAGGGATTTTAAAAGTATATGTTTTGCACTGATTTTGTATTAGACAGGTTCCTGCGGTTCCCCTGTCCATGTCACAAGATATGTTGCGCAATAGCAGATGTGTCTTATTTTTATAAACGTATCGACTGAAAATCGTTCTGGAGTTTGGATTTCCTCAATGTACTAAATATAAGGTACTAGAATAACTGACGCCAAGTTTACATGTCACTTGGTCTTTAATCATATACCGATCGACTCAAGAGGTATACAAGTAGTACATAACCGCAGTTGCCTTGAGCCTATCAATACACGATATATAGGCCTAAAAATGTAGAACGTTGACGATTATATAAATACGGCAACCTAGAAAATGCGATCCAGAAAATGTGCGTACCAATATTGATACACCGTATATGGATGGATAAGAGTTGTTGATTAAATCACCAAAAGCTGCATGATTCTAAGAAGTTTATATCTATAATTTATCCCTTTGCAGTTACGTCATCAAATCTTTGGCTCAGTTTGACTCAAGACGCAGCAGGGATGGCTGCATTTCCACCAACCAATTTGAACAACTAATTTATGGCATTTATAGTACACGAAATGTTTTTTTTAACTTAGCTCTTATTATGTCATGTGTGTAGTATGGTCGGTTCCTCGAAGCTTGGACAGTATATGCACTTGATTTTTTTTTTTTTTTTTTTTGCCAGTCAGGGAAAAACTCAAACAAAAATTCTCAGTTTATTTACTAAGTGACTAACTCTGTATTTTATTGATTAAGCCTGCCGATCAAGGTTTACATAATAGCGACACCCTTTGATGTGTGATTCCTGGTTTTAATATTTATTATACTCCGCTGAAAACTGGGCTTGAGCGGCAGATGCATAGTACCTTAAATAGATCAAAGTGTTGACGTGAAACATTAGTCGAAATAATTTTGTCATCGACAATAAATGAAGGAGGATACAGTATCCCTCCTTCGTGTCATAAAATATGCTAAACGTCTAAGACTCTGGTTTCCGTTTTTAAAATCTTTAAACGAAACCCCTTTTTACTAATGTAACTTTAAGAATATATAAAACAAGGCATACATAAATGCCACGGAACTAGAGAATACCTCAATACCCTAATTTCGATAATTCTTTCGGAACGTTTCATCTTATTCCCTTTATTATAATCACATCACGGTGTGATAATGAATTCAATTGCACCGATCTCTTATCTTATTTTCGTTAAATAAATGCCCAATACTTGAATGACTTACGACGAATTGCTACATAGTAAACACTCACAGGATATTAATTTCGACGCAAAGCACAATAGCTTAAACCATGTAGGGTATTCTCGGTTACTAGACCATATTTGATGTTTGGGGTTTGGGTGGGGATTAGTAGTATTTCATCGGGTTACTCTTCATGAAAAGATACTATTTTTACGAGAGCCTATTAGTGCGGGAAGGGGAGCCGTGACTCAGTAAATTAGCCTCGTATAGGTCCACGTCCCGCACCAATTATTATATTACTTGTTATCTCCATGCGATCTGTTGGAAGCTCTGTTCTTTTTCGTGGTGTCTTAAAAAAAAACAATATGTCTTTTTGTAATTACTGAATAATAATAAATTAATAATTGTAATTACTTGACTTTCAGCTGAAAATCTCACATTATAAAATCTTATATTCCCAAGCAAATGCAATCAATACATTTTGGATTGTTACAGTTGAGCACAAGAACACATTCATAAAACACGACCTTTTATGAACCATCTCGCCCCTGAGGTTACTTGAACTGCATGCATGCCCAGGAATCATACTTTCGAAACTCTCCCACTTAAGGGGTGTTCTAAAAGCTAAATCTCCTTCTCAAATTATAAATATCGGAGGTGGATAAATATTCAGACTTAGTGATTACGACAATATTCAATACATCTAGGTCAGCCAACGCTTCAACACTTCTGGATTTAATAGAGATTGAATGAATTAACTATAGACATGGTGATTTGTAAAAAAAAAAAAATATCCTTTACAAGGGAAACGATTTCAAATGATGCCATTTGTAAAAAGTTTGACCAATTGACAGCTTTGACACGATTTCAAATGATACCGTTATTCCGAAAGAATTAATGTCGCTCTGTTGTCAATATGGCCTATGCAAGTTCGACAATGAGGAAGAATATAACGTCAGACAGCATTCCACAGACGCCCCATTTGAAGTACCATATTGGAGAGAACATGCTTGATAGCCGGGCGGTTTGGAGTCCAATTCTGGCCGTGTCATTCCAAAGACTTAAAAAATGATAAAACAATGTAATAAAACCGGAATGAACTTGCTCCGTCATTATGTTTTGTGTTAAGCATGAGGGAATATCGTAGGATGGATAAGTACGGCCCTCATCACATCATCAACTCTTTAAAGAAGTGCTGAAAAGACCAGCGACGAAATATAAAATCTCAAGGGACTAACTAAAGGAATCGTCCAATGATGGTCTCGTGACAACGATTAATGTATTTTACATTTTTAGATGAAAATCATACCTTTTTTTATTTCATTCGCCATATTGTAATGTAATTGGCCATTATTTACAAATAAATAATGTTACCTGGTATGGGAACACCCTTGGTAATCAGTATGTGATAAAGTACATTCTGTTCATTTAGTATTTATGTTACCATTCTTCATAATTGCCGTGTATCTGCCAATAGATTTCTTCAGGTGTTGTTTTGAGCATATTGTTAAATACGAATGTGTATAGTAACACAAGGTTAAGTGAACTATCTCATCCAGAGATCGACGGGTCTATATAATACGTCTTCCAGGTAAATATAAAAAATAAATAAATAAAAGACATGCCCTTATCGTCATTACAATATGCCTAATAAAACTGCACTGAACACATAATTAATTAGCGGTTGTTGTCGGCACATTACACACGGCCAACAGGAATATCCAGACGTTTGGTCACTTCCAGACAAGGACATATCTTGAAATTGGGCAACAGCGGAACATCTCAAACAAGTGTTGTCATGCCAATGACATAGGGAGTCAACTCTAACCCTAACCCTTACCAATCCTAAACTTCGGAAGAAGAAGGAAATGGTTTGACCTTCACATATACTCTTAATACTGATGATTTGTTCAATGCATTCCTCATTTTACATTGCTTTAACGTTAATTACGTCAGCAATATGCCCAATGATCAGCATAATAATGCAAATCGAATTAAATGCACAAGCGTTGCTCTAATAAAAAATATAAAGCGTGCTTATATAGTCTCAATATCGTCAATAAAGTATAAAAACGACGGGAAGGGCCGAATAAGCAAAGGAACCACAGTGTTCAGAACTATATTTTAAGAGCATATTACATTCGTTACTAAAGTAAATATTATGACGATGACAAACTCATTCAGTTCACGTTCTTATCTGATTCAGTTGGTATAATTAAGCTCTTGACTTTTAATGACGAAGACGTTTTCTTCACCCTTCTAACGCGCTCTCTTTACATGTGACTGAATATAACATATATCTTTCACTCTGAATCGAAAACACGCTCGTTAGTTGTCCTGAATGTATCAATATGTCGTCTCACTTGTCCGCGTCGAATCTCTCAATCCACCGAAAACTTTCAACTTGACAGTTCAGTTCAGGCACACTCGTCAACATGGCGCGGATCAGGCGCTCAATTGTCAGAGGCAATTTCTGAAACCAAGCATAGGATTACTTGCTCCTCAACTACCTCGGATGCCTGAAATCATCTGAAACGTCTGGAGAATAACAAAAACAAAAATCAGGAAAAGGCAAAAGATACACCTCAATGATTAGAGTCGGTCGAGGGATAACTTGTATCATTCAAACAAGACATTTTTTTGCAGATGTTCTTTGTTGACAATGGGGGTCAACGGCCGCAAAAGAGCATGCATTTGGCGAGGCAAGGTGAAGGATTTTTAAACTTTCTCTTCTTACCTCTTATAGCCTACTCTAATAAAAAATATATATACTGTTAGCAATGTTGAGTTAAATTGGCATGTCTTGTAAGCTAAGTAAACCTACAAATTTGTCTTTAAGCAATGATAATGAAAGCTTGACGTCATGATGTATAACACTTTTCATTTCCTAGAGGCGGTGTACATGTTTTCGCTATATTGCTTGTACAATCGCGGCTTATCTATTTCAAGGTTATCAATATTCAACTGATTTAGGTACGTGACGTTTTACCGTAGAGGTAGAAAACGTATTTGTATATGAATTATAGTGTGTATTCTTCCTGTTAGGACAGCGCTATATAAGTTAATCTGAATATTTGATATGTTTATATTTAGAGGCGATGAACAATATTTTTCGCTATAATCCTTGTAGGCTACATCCACGGCTTATCTATTTTATTCATACTATTTTTTAACTGATTTATGTCTAGTGACATTTAAATGAAGATGTAGTAGACCTTATTGCCTATAATTTGTAGTGGACATTCTTCCTTTAACGTCTCTGGAAATGCCTTGTCCAATCTGGAATCAGACGAAAATCGGCCAAACTCGCCTTTTCGGGTCCACTTCCAGATAAGGGATTTCCAGATTCATCATTAGCTCTTAACGTCTCCTAGGTATGCCTATCTCCATGGATACCTCACAGATGCTGCAGATATCCCATTTTCTAGCTCGTTATGAGTATGGAATTTTGCAAGTTCCGTTGCGTCACAGCGGAATGTGCACACAAAAGACCCCTAATCGCGTCAAAACGTCTCTGGAAATGTCTTGTCCTATCTGGAAAGCCGAAAATCGGCCATATTCGCCTTTTCGAGGCCCCTTCCAGATTAGAGAAAGTATTTCCCTACCATTGTTATGATCATTTAAATGATTTAATGCTACAAGTGATAATTTTAGATGTAGAGTGATATAGTTATGTTGTCTATGGTGATCACACCATAGACAACATAACTATATCACTATCCCGGCAGTCGCCCGCAAGAGGGGCACTGGGGTGGGGTGTGAAAGAACGTTCGCCCCAAATTTTGTGTTGACTTGTTTGGTTTCCAAATGAGATGTGTGATATTATTTAATTGTTATCATTTGTTGAACGTGATGTCTCCTCTGGATATTGTACCACCTTGTCCTCTGTACTCCGACAGGTCGACGAAACTCTGCGAATAGTAGTTATTCCTTCGGCTGATGAGTTATGTTCTAACACTAATTTATTTTAATAAACACTTAGGGGCGATGTACCGCGGCTATTAAATAGGACTATTAACAGTAGACGTAACTATTACATATGGTGAATACCGGTTATTCTGCCGTGATAGCGATATTTATTCTCATAGTATAGTATTTGATATATCAATTTGAGGATGTATATGTAAGTACATGCTTAATATATTTTGCATGTAGGCCTACATCCATGTAACATAGGGTAATGTGATAACACAGGGTAATTTCATTGACAGATCGACGGCTTATGTCACCCAGTACGTCGATTAGGTCACCCAGTACGGTAGCTTAGGTCACCCAGTACGGTAGCTTAAGTCACCCAGTACGGTAGCTTAGGTCACCCAGTACGGTAACTTAGGTCACCCAGTACGTTAGTTTAGGTCACCCAGTACGGTACCTTAGGTCACCCAGTACGGTACCTTAGGTCACCCTGTACGGTAGCTTAAGTCACCCAGTACGGTAGTTTAGGTCACCAAGTACCGTAGCTTAGGTCACCCAGTACGGTAGCTTAGGTCACCCAGTACGGTAGCTTAGGTCACCCAGTACGGTAACTTAGGTCACCCAGTACGTTAGCTTAGGTCACCCAGTACGGTAGCCCAAAATATGCCTACAGGAAGAAACCTTTCCAGTGATATATCCATCCCTAATCAGTTATATTAAATTTATTATGTTTAACAAAAAATTGTTACCTTCTGCCATGACTTCAGAAATGCTTTCTTGACTCATCAAGAAGGTGAGCTCGTCATGTGATTAAAAAGACAGGCCCTTATCGTCATAGTAATTTGGACCAATAAACTGCTTGATGAATACATAATTAGCGGTTGATGTCGGCACACTTCACACGACAAAAACGAATACACCGACGTCTGGCCAATTCCATAAAAGGGCAGACATTAAAATTAAGCAGCAGCGGAATATACCAAACACGTGTTGCCATGCCAATGAAACATAACACTGGGAATCAATCTGTAACCCTAACCTTCGGAAGAAGGGACGGGTTTGGCCTTCACAATAAGTTCAACACTAATACCAATAATTTTATGGATGCATTCCTCATTTTACATAGGTGTTTACATTAATTATGTCAGCGATTTGCACAATTAGGATCAGGACTAAAATGTAAATCAAATTTATTGCACAAGCGTTGCTCTAATGGAAAATATAAAGTGTGCTGATATACATTATCGTCTTCAATAAAGTATAAAAACGATTGAAATGGCCGAATTAGGAAAGAAACGATGGTGTTCAGAACTCAATTACCAATTTTAAGAGCATATTACGTTCGTAACTAAAGTAAATATTATGACGATGGCAAACTCATTCAGTTCACGTTCTTATCTGATTCAGTTGGTATAATTAAGCTCTTGACATTTAATGACGAAGACGTTTTCTTCATCCTTCTATCGCGCTCTCTTTACATGTGACTGTATATAACATATAACTCTCACTCTGAATCGAAAACACGCTCATTAGTTGTCCTAAATGCATCCATAGATCGTCTCACTTATCCGCGTCGAATTTCGAGTCTTTCAATCCACCACAAATTTTGAAGCTTGATAAGAATGCGACAGTTGATATTCGTCGTAAGAAGGAAGGAATAGACATGGACGCATTCAGGCACACTCGTCTGTCAAAAGTGACTCGGATGAGGCGCTCAATTATCAGAGGTAATCTCTGAAACCAAGCATAGGATTAATTTGTCCTTAACTTCCTCGGATGCCTGAAATCATCAGAAACGTCTAGAGAATAACAAAAACAAAAAATCGGGGAAAATACACCTCAATGATTAGAGTCGGTTGAGGGATGGTTTGTTTCATTCAAACAAGACATTTTTTGGCAGATGTTTGACAATGGGGTTCAACGGCCGCAAAGAGCATGTATTTGGTTTAATTTAAGGCGAGATGAAGGATTTTTCAACGTTTCTTTTCTTACATTTTGAAGCCAACTTTAGTAAATAAATATACTGTTAGCAATACTGAGTTAAATTGACATATCTAAGAAGAAGTTAGAATCTCCCTCAGCAATGATAATGAACGTTTGACATTATGTATGTGTAACACGACATTTCATTTTCTAATCAACGGTGCACATTATTGTGTTCGGTATATTGCTTGTACACTCCCGTTTTATCTACTCCAAGGTTAACTGATTTAGGTCTGTACGTGACAGTTTACCATAGCTGTATAATAAACATTATTACCTATGATTTATAGTGGGTATGCTTTCGTTTGTAATATCGCTATATAACTCCGCGGCTTACCTCTCTTTTTATACTATTTTAAAACTTCTTTAGACTTCTACGTGATGTGATAAACATCATTACCTATGGTTTATAGTGGGTATTCCTCTATGTATAATAGCGCTATAACCTGGGAATTATATGTTTATATTCTAGATACATATTTTTTATTCGCTACATTCCTTGTATATCCGCGGCGTTTATTACATATTAGTATGTAGATGTAGATGACAATGTTTGCCTGTGGTGAATAGTGGTTATTTCCACACTATTTCACATTATTGTTCAATAGCTGAAATTATACTTATGTTAGGTATTTGATATGTATAAATTTCTAAAGGCCATACATAGGCATATCTGCTCTCTCTATATCGCATATACATCATGATCGTGATTTCTAATGGTGTAATATGATTAGTTTAATGATTTAGACGTGACAGTTAGGTGTAGAGTGATATTAAAATACCTCTGTTAAAAAAATATGTAGCAAAAATTCTCAACAATGAAATTGACCACTGTCATAATAAGGCGAGTAGCCTATAACTGAGTTACGTGACCACTGGAGGGTCCAGCTAGGGCCAACGGCCAAAGATGTGTCAAAATATAAAATCATTAATTGCTTCTTTTTCTTTCAACAAATGGACAATTCTTTAACAAAATATAACAATAGCACCATTTTGCATCTAAGCAAACTTAATTAGCCTATACAACAAATTCAAAGGGGGAATGGGCATCCCGTTCCTTAGACCCCTCCCCAAGAACACAGACCAATATCAGCCACCCTGGAACCTTCCGTGTACGTGACAAAATATGGACTGAATGATTAAAATCTCACAATAAGAAGGAATGCGATAGTTTGCGGCTTTCTCTGGTGGTACATTTAATTGATGTATACCCTATCAAAGTAATGTTAAATTGCAAACATAATGAAATAATTACAAAATGCAAATTAATCATCTAGTTATATGTTTTTAGTCAACTTGTCTATTAGCATGGAAGATGTGACCCGCAAAATATGACCTTTCACCTCGTTTCACCCAATCAGTCGCTATAGGTCGTCGCGCGTACGTATATGGTGCGCCTAGCGTGCCATAAGTCCCGAAATTGGCATATGTCGAATTAAATTGGCATATGCCGATTTCTGGTGCTCTGATTGGTTGAAACCGTCATTTATGGATGAAACTGTCATTTACCGAATTAAATTGGCATATGTCGATTTCTCGTGCTCTCATTGGACGACCAATGTCACGAGTTATCTTTGCATGCTCCTATTGGACAAAACTGTCATTTGTACGAGTGAAACTGTCATTTACCGAATTAAATTGGCATATGTCGATTTCTCGTGCTCTCATTGAACGGCCGATGTCACGAGTTATCTTTGCATGCTCCTATTGGACAAAGCTGTCATTTGTACGAGTGAAACTGTCATTTTCCGAATTAAATTGGCATATGTCGATTTCTCGTGCTCTCATTGGACGAAAGATTTCACGAGTTACCTTTGCATGCTCCCATTGGACAAAACTGTCATTTGTACGAGTGAAACTGTCATTTACCGAATTAAAAATATTAGGCGGCAGCTAGAGAAGCGAAATTGACAAGTTACACCTCGCATGTACACATTGAGCACATGGGCGGAGAGAAGCCACCGGGTTAAGACATCTTGCCCATAAGGATACTACGCAGCAGTCCGACCAGAACTCGAACCCGATAGGTTACGGGACCCAAGCATAACCAATCGGTCACCTTTGACCTTTGAAAAAATAAGTATTGTTTTTATTTCTATTTTACGGATGGCCAATTGTGGCCCACGCGCAGGCTCTATCGTTACTTTCTTGAACATCGAGTATAGGACCGAGTGTGCATACATTGGGAAGAGTATAAATGAAAATAGCCTACAAGCTGTGCGCATTTGTAGTCAATCGGCGTTACTTCCCATTTTTTATTTTACTTTATGTAATACTTACTATGTCATACTTACTTGCAAATTGTGTCATTGAATGACGACACAATCGCTAAAATTCAACCACTTGTAGCTAAAACTCTTTCTTGATTCATTTCATTTATTCATTTATCTATTTCTTCCTTTTCTAGTCTGATCCCAATAATAATGAAATTAAACGTTTTCGGGAACAAACAATAATTGTAAAACGTGGAAGAAAGGCCGCCAAAAAAAATGACCAAATTAAGATTAATTGTAGGCTCTCAGGAATAGGGATTTCAATCGGATTTTGAAAATATTGAGGTTGGGGGAATCTTTGACATAATTGCTGAGTCACCGGAGCTTCTTATTTGTGAATATGCTAACATTGACCTAGTATATGGATGGGTGTGGTTGTTGTAAGCCATAGAAGGGTATGAATGGAAGCTGCTAGTACAGGTTATACAGGTCTGGGAGGCAGTTATGCTTGTGTATAAAGAAAAATTCCCAATTGGTAGTTGAATAAATCTTTAAGCTTGAGGAGTTTATAGATGGTCATGGTATGGAAAATTGTTAATGTCATGAAATTCATATGAGCCAAATTAAGTGTGTGAGTCATTGGGGAAGTTATAATTGTTGTAAACCTTTTTGCGAGGATGTGCAAGGGTTATCCGAAGTCAACGCACGACCACGTGTGTGTATGTTTCGTTTCGCATGTTTACCACGTCCTCCTCCATTTGTCAATGGTTCTAATCAGTCGGGCGAACCGTCTGCAGCTGTTCGCCGGTAACTCGCGTTTGATAAGAGACGCTATCACATTTAATCTGAAGAACGACAGACGTGTCTAAACCACGGTTTAACATGAATTATGTTTACCTGACACAATGTTGATCCCAAAACCACTTTCGTCTGTTTATCTTTCATTTGAGCAGGTTCTGCCTCCCAGGTTTTCTCCACAAAACTTGTCCCTTGCTGTGCGATGAGGTCATCGATGATACCGCGATAACCAAATGTCACCCTCACGTGTATGGTATAGGCCAGACGGCCCAATCACCACACATTTCCATGTGCCGGCATTAAAGTGGTGACGACACGTATAGTTTATGGTTAAATTCAACCAAGTATTGCTTGAAAGCATCTTCTTTAAAACACATACCATCCGTTTACACTGATTCAATTATATTTTCCACTTCTAAAATCGATTTTGTTTTTAAATACATCTTTGAAAAAACAGCTTTTTCATATTATGAACCATCACAATATAATTATGTACAGTCACTAGTCATAGAACCAAAGCCAACGTACGAAAAAACAAAATAATTAGGTATATGGCGGAATAAAGTTAAACCTGTATCACCCAAAAGACCTCAGCGATGATGATACTTCGTCAGACAGTGAAAATTGGACGAGGAATGCGGTGCTACGTTTCCGATTTTGAAGGGGAATTTGAGCTGGCCAAAGAAGTTGACGAAGCCGTAATACTCGGCGTAGAACCGTATCAGGCCTAGGCTCGGGCCGAAGTTGTAAGGCCTTACGTTACGCAAGCATAGCCTATAGATCGGTCATAACCATTGCATCTAACGTAAGCATCGTCTAATTGAATAAGCATCAGTGGCTTGATCGATAGAGAAATCCAAAAACTATTGATTAATTATCAATGGCAATTTGAATATTCGTCGAAGTTGATTGGCTGTGAATTAATACCGGTATATGTTTGAATTAATACGGACAATAAATTGTTTCCCATGTGGCCTAACATACACGAGGTACTAGGGTATACTACACAGAAAATACATGACATAGTAGGATCATCGACAAGGTTGAAGCTAGCAGCACCCAACTGCAACATTAACTTCAAGTTACATACAGGCGCATGAAAAACATAACGTCACGTCAACCGTGGCTATTGCAATTTAACGTATAACCAGCCTACACTGGTGCTAAAGTCACCCACGTGGTATTAGGGTACCGTACACACCACAGAAATAGGTCGAAACTAGCATACCCCAAATGCAGCATTAACTTCAGGTTTCATACAGGCGCATGAAAAACATGACGTCACGGCAACGGTGGCAATTGCAATTTAACGTACAAACAAGCCTACACATGTTCTACAGTCACCCATGTGGTATTAGGGTATATATGTACACCACATAAATAAGTTGAAACAAGCAGTCCCCAAACGCAGCATTAACTCCAAGTCACATATAGGCGCATGGATTATGAAGAACACGACGTCAAGTCAACGGTGACAATTGTAATTTAACATAAAACCAGCCTACACTGACGCTACAGTCACCCATGTTGTATTAGGATACACACCACAGACATAGGTTGAAACTAGCAGTCCCCAAATGCAGCATTAACTTCAAGTTACTTATAGACGCATGAATGATGAAGAACATGACGTCAAGTCAACGGTGGCTATTGCAATTTAGCATATAACCAGCCTACACTGACGCTACAGTCACCTATGTGGTATAAGGGTATGTACACCACAGAAATAAGTTGAAACTAGCAGTCCCCAAAAGCAGCATTAACTTCAAGTTACATACAGGCGCATGAATTACGTCAACGTCAAGTCAACGGTGGTAATTGCAATTTAACATATTGTTGTGTTCAGAACAAGTGATGCAATTGATCCAAATCCAATGCAGCCCCTTTAATCCCCTGATCATTTTATAAATTGCTGCTTCTGCATAACCCAGTTTCTGCCTACATGTTTTAAACCTTTGAAAATACATGACCATATAGCGCCTGGCATCGATTCAGCAACTCATATGCTAGACAGGTAAAGAGCAGATTTGTCAAACTGCCTGACAGCTACACTTATGAAAAAAAAAAAAACCCTGTCACCCCAGTAATGACCCAGACACTGTCTATGTATTTCTTGAAATGGCAGAATGTTAAGTAAATGAATATTGCCCTAGAGTGCCTAGACGAAACAATCATGACATCATTGAGGTCATGTCAGTGGTTATCCCACCTATATGGTTATGTATTGTTATATTTGTCACCTGACAGCTATGGTTTCCTTTATTTGGCCGCCTGGGCTAAGTATTTTATTATTTGGCATCCGGCTGCTGTGTACTGTATCTTCTTATTTGGCTATACACAGCTATATACATTGTCTTGATTTCCATCTTCCAGTTTGATTGGAAGATGTCCAATAGTTATATATGCCCTTGTTTTGACAATGTTTACTTTTAAAAGCCAGGGGGGACAATGTATTTCTTTATATTCCACCTTGAAACCGAATTGTTAAATATTCCTTTATTTTTCTGTACAAGCTGGGGCCTCGAACCTTCATAAAATGGAGAGGATTCCGATGAGCAGGGTAGTTCGAGAGTAGCAGCATGGGTCTTCACACAAGCTACTTACTTTAATAAACATGTAGTAAACTTATATCATGTAGTCTTAAATAATATTTGCCTGAATTAATGTAAATATACCAGCAAACATCCATTTTGACTCGCTTGGTTCATTCGTGTATTTAAACATCGCCTTCAGGAAGAACGCGACAACTCAGGTCTCCGCTCCGCATGCCTTGGTTTGTGAAAAAAACTATTTTTGTGAATTTTGCGAAAAGGGTTTTGACACCCCAAAACTGCTAGCAGACCATGTGACACCACCGGAGCATGTGGATAAAAGGTCGAGAGCATCGGCTGCGGGACAACCAGCTAGCCGTTGGCCGGGGAAGAGGGCAGAATATGCAAAGAGACATGGGTACATCCCTGCAACCCCAACCACTGCCCTCACGTTGGAAACGGGTATTGGATCGCCGACCCCTAACGATTCCAGTACTGGGGTGGCCACTCCGTTAATGGATGAGCCTGGTGCTGGGGCTGATCTATCTGCTGGACCCGACGAAATCGAGGAGATGCTTCGAATTGCCGGCCAAACACTTCATAGCGGGAGTGGGAGGAACCATATCCTGGAAACGTCACCCACAGAGTCAGAACGGGGACCGCCGCCGAAAAGAAGACGAGAATTGTGGGACACCATCTCAACGAAGACAGTAACGGAGCAGAACCGTTTTCTGTCTGAGGCCCTGTATGAACAGGGTCAGCAACTCTCAAGACTGGGGCGCACTATGGATACCCTGTGCGCCACGATCAGCACTCTCGTAAAAAAGATTAAGGATGTGAGGAGACGGTCCGAGGACATTTTTCACAAAACGAGGAACCACCTCCGGGAGTTGGGTGTAGAGGTCGGGGAGGACTTCCGTCACTTGGAGAGCATAGTCCAAGATCGGGTATCCGATAAATCGAGACCCGACATAGAACGCAACAAGGTGTTCTTGAAAATGGTTCAAGGGGAGCATATTAACCACAATTCCGCTTCTCCTGTATACTGTGCGGCCTGCCATGATCTCTGGAGCCAGCTGACCCGCGTTTTGGAGACCAGCTAATTCTCATGTCCATGAAAAATGTTGGACATCAGTAAATAATGTTGGACTCTCATTGATCAGGAGTGGTAGTACCTTTGGATTCCGATTCACTGGTCCACACTAGTTAATGAATGCATTATTTGCTGATACCTGATATTTACTGTTTTTTCTTCAACGTGGCGATATTCTTTCAGACGAGGGGACATTTGGATCTTGGATTACTCGGACCACCTGTACCTTGGACGACCTTTGGACGAAAACACTTAAGAGAACAAACTCGCCGCGGACGGGAACGCTGAACCTTATTTTTATCGTTAGGACTTGGATATTGGACATTTTAGTTCAATATTGAAATTATAGTTATGGACACTTTTGTTTGGAATCACATTCAAGATTCATATAAGTGACGTGTTTTGTTTTCAGGAATTGCATCCTGCATTACTTTTGTTTTAATTGCGGATAGAGAACTCTATAAACGTGATATTCAACACTATGGACGTGATTCTTTACGAAGTAACATTCAATTTCATATTTTGCATGTGTTTCGTATCAAATTGAACTAATGTATCATTTTAATTTTATTTTGATCTGTTAAAATTTGCATTCCATGGTAATGCTAATCTGCATTGCACAGTAATGCTTATCAGCATTGCATGGTAATGCTAATTTGCATTGCATGGTAAGCTAAATTGCATTGCATGATAATGCTAATCTGCATTTCATGGTAATGTTAATCTGCATTAAATGGTAATGTTACTTATAGACGCATGAATGATGAAGAGCATGACGTCATGACAATTGTAATTTAACATATGACCAGCCTACACTGGCGCTAGAGTTGATATTAGCCCACAACAACTGTGACTGTATGATGAGTTGTCGGCCAGTTCGTTAGACGGCGTGGCGGTTTGCGTGGTCGGCTTGAGTTGACAGACTTGTTAGAAGTCGTATACGAACCAACGGTAGGGTAGCCTAATATTATGTCCACTTGATTGGATATCGCTATGCATTTCATCCACAAACCAACATTTATAGTAGCCTGCGTTAGATCCCTGTAAGGCAAAATGGAGGTCGCGACCCTATCTAATATGGTTCGCCGTACGTATTGTTTGATTGGTCTCCAAATGTATCAAGATTCTCGGAAACAGCATCATTCAGCAAGATTTACTTGGCCCAGGGTTGATAAAAAAAAATGACTGTTTATTCATTAATAAAATAGCCCAGTGAAAAAACTACATTCAGTGGTGACATGTCAGTCCCATTGCAATAGCATTTTTGGTCGTTGATCATGCGATATGAACGTTTGAAATCGTTTGAAATCAGTTTTTCTATTTCATTTTAAAGGTGATATGTCGTCTCAATTTTCTGGGAGGCGTACAAGTTATTACATGTACATGCGAGTTGCAGTAACTTATACCGTATGTACCAGATCATATTGAGGGATATATTTAAAGACCACGTGACACAATATAAGTTACTATATTGTGTTATCAGCCAGTAATATCCCGATAATAGTGTACACTAGTTTGATAATAATGATAGGACGATATAGCCCCTTTAAGAATCTGGCAACAATTGTGACATCACAGATGCACGTCGGACGCAGAAGCAAAAATGCAATTGTAAAGGGACGTATTTGGGCCTCGCAATTTAGTTCAGATTTTCCTATACTCATCAGAAAGTGCCATGTTCAATGCGTGCATTGGACTACCGGTATTCTTTTAAATTAAAATTGAACGTATTTTAATGTGTCTGATCCAAGCAGATACATGACATTTCGATCGTGATTTATTCATTTGCATTCAAGGTTATGAGTAATATACGTATGTACGTTGTTTGTAACCTTGTTGTGTGTAACTTTAGAGGGCGCTATTTCTAGCTGACGTTGTTGTGGATTTCTCTAATTTCATTTTTACAACCGATTGTGTGTATTTCATTCAGTGTGTGACTAACAATCAGATGATTAATTACATTTCGATTCTGATCAATTAATATGGATTCATATATGGATTAATGCCTGAGTTCACATGAGGAGACTATTTGATTTTTTTTGTTTTTTTTTTGCGATGTTTTGATTTTTGCGTTTTGGCACATTTTATGACCTTGGCAGAATGTGATAGCGTGATAAGTGCGTTATTACCGTCCATGAGTTACGACTCGCGGACAATGTTATGATAGTAGTGCTATGACACCTCTGATCACGTAACCCATATTTTCAGTTATGGGCACGTATAACTCAATTTACGAGTAATTCTCGTAACTGTAGTTAAATCTTTGGGGGGAGCGCGTAGAAAATTCACGTGACTTCCGCGTGTCAAGCAAAACCCGAAAATTCGTCAGTTATATATGCATATTGGGTAAAATGTTCTTGTTTTCGTATTTATAACTGCGCAGCGCCTTTAAGTTGGTACAACAACCTTCAATGGTATTTCTGATTTTGCAAATGAACTTTATTGGAATATTAAGTTTTGGCAGGTTCTGTTGCGAACGGCTTCCTTTTTATACGCCTAATCTGATGTGTGCAATGTTGTACTGGAGTCTGTAAATCTTCGTTGTATTCGGCCTTGCCACTATTCGTGACAAAAATCGTATTCAGAAACTGCTGTGAGATAATGTTTATAGTCCCCCGTTTTGTTGGTCCCCCGTCTCATAGGTCCTCTGTCCCAATTGCCCACCACTGCACCACGTGTTACCACGTGGTACAGGCGGACTAACGCCGTCGGCCCGTCGGAGATGCCACCAATGGGCCGCCATCGGGTCGCTGTAAATTCATAAATTCTATGGAATATATGGAAATTGGCCTCATTCGTCCTCGAAAAAAAAAAAATGCGAGCGGGATTTATAGATAGCAACCGACAGCGTTTTGATAGAAAATAGTTTGTACAGATAATTTGAATTTGTTTAAACTTTTTATTATTGGTAACATTGGTAATTTAAACAAAATAATGTTCCAGTCGGTGGTTGATCATGCCAAATGCCCGAAGGCCTCCTTGTTCATTCGGTCGCACGGGTGGTTAAGATCATAACCACCAGTTTCTTTGCTTACGTTTGGCAACGATCGTCAATGCTATTGGAATAAGCAAGTTCGTAGTTACAATTTTCGCATGCTCGGTGATATACTGCCAAACAGAGTTTGTGATAAAAACAAAAAAACAAAATCGCCACCAACGACACGCTTCTCCGTTTCTATAAGACAGCGTGCAAAAAATTATTGCAATATCTCTTCAGAATTCCACTATTTTTGGAAACATTTCAGACATACGAATTTCTTTAACAGACGACGGAATAATTCTCCTGTACGGAATAGTACTTATCAGGTAACCTAACGATTTATTGGAATTTGAATGAAAATTCCGTTAGCGCTAGACAATGTTTTTTTTTTAAACTATAAACACTATTGGAACTAGTTCCGCTATTTCGAAAAAGAGGGACAAAATTCCTGTTTTCTCCCAGAAATCTTGAGTCATTGGTTCCTCAAGAACTCCTGGGGTGTCTTGACATCTCATATAGCTGTATTTCATTGATGGATATAGGATTCGATTCCATCCCTTTCGGAAATAACGTTACATTTGTTTGCTTGTTTTATCGTTAACACAAAATAGTTTGTAAACATATATGGCACTTGCGAGTCGTGCGCCGAAACTAAGAAAAATTCTCACAGTTGAACCCGTGACCTGTATACGTATAACGTCCATAGGCTATCTACGAACTAGCTTTTTCTACTGTATGAGGTGTGTCAGGTATATAGATAACATTTTGCACATTGGCGTGGCCTAATTATAGTTTTGTTTAATGACGTCATACATTATGTGATGGCGT
>JAODFY010178365.1:0-10813 GCA_027580055.1 Paracaudina chilensis | reverse complement strand
CCCCCATTTTAAATTGTTCCCCCCCCCCCCCCCCCCCCCCCCACACAATATAGCGTATATAAAATTATATGAAATAGCAATTAACAGATACTCTATCACATTAACATTGAACAATTATACGATCTTGTATGTTTTTTTTTAATAAAAGAAGTCACGGTAGTCCAACGATTATTTATTTGATTTTTTAATTTGGGTTTAAATTTTACTTTATAATGTCATTGTGCATGACACTTTTCTGGTAGGCAGGGCAGAACCACACGGTCTGATTTTAATCATGGAGATATAATGAAAATAAATAACTGTTGAAGCTATATTCTTTGCATTACCCATTGCCAAAAGTGTACATGTGGAAGAATAATTTAAACCAGTTTTTTTTTTTAAATTTATATTGTACAGTCTTATAGTCCTATATAAAATCCTTAGTCTGATCCTCGAATCTGTGGCTCATATTTGAACTTTTGATTTTGCGTCTTTTTGCGTCCTTTAGTGCATGTCGGTGACAAATTCATGTCCTATAAGAAATTTATTTTAATTAAATAGACATTCACTAGTAGTACAACGATTTCACCTGCACGATCAATTGCTTGTTGTTGTCTTCATTTATGCTGTTGTTGTAAATTATGTTGTTGTTGTCTACAAATAGGTTGTTGTCTACAAATAGCAGGGCTGTATATGTCCGAGTCCGGTCTCGGACACGAGTCTGGACTCGAGTCCACCACTTACTGGACTCGGACTTGGCTCGGACTCGGCCTCCATTGGATATATAATAATACAAATATTAAAGCGCAAATTTGGTGCGTCTTAAACTTTGCTAATACGTGAAGATGCAATTTTTCGATCTTTCCTTTATGAAAAGGTTGTCCGGTTGTCATATTACTTTGAGTTATATTACATACTCATAAAAATGACGTAAATGGATGTTCTATAGAATTTGCTTAGAAGTTGTAGCACTTGCTATCCCTCTAGGTCATATTTGTGTTATTTTGGAGACCTGGTTTTGCCCTTTGTGTCGTTTTGACTCATTTTGTTCCAAACAGGGGAGGGAAAGGAGATATACCGATAGGATAGGTCAATTATGTAATATCAATAAATGATCATCTTGAGCATTGGAATCATTTACTGGAATCATTGCCCATGATTTAATAACCGAATTATTATAACTATTGTTTGGATTAGAACATGAAGAATATGTCTAATATTCGACTAATGAATGCATGACAATGTCGTTGACAATACAAAAATCCGAAAGTGGAATAAATTGTTGAGGAGCCCCAAATACTGGAAATGTTGATCCTGACAGTCCGATTTTAGAGTTGAAAACGCGTAAAAAAATCTGGAGATTTTTTTTTTTTTATAGTTGGGGGAAATAGACATAACTAGTGGGGCAGAAAGCTTCATTTTGTCTTCATTCACTACTGGGGCAGAAAGAGGTCATACTAGGGCAAATACCCTAGTAGTTTATATGTTTAACGATGCCTTAAAAGGGGTAATAATGGTGCAATTAAAGTAACGAGGAAAGCTTCCATAGTCTTCTGGTTACACTCACTGTACAAATTGAAACAGTTTAATAAATATACTCACTATACCAACAAATCGTGTATATTCACTAAAAAACTTACACTGTATATTCCCACCAAAAATCTCACACGTTCTATCGATTACTTCCGCTATAAAATAGACATTGATTGTTTGCAATAAGACATGTGAACTAACTAATAAATATTACTTAAAAAAGGAATATTAACGAATCGGACGAGTAACTATATAGATAACAACTGATTAGATCTTGAAGGTTTTATATTTTGAGTTCTTGTTCAAGGGCATCAAGCAAGAATAAGTTCCTAATAGGTTTCCCCCTAACCTCCGATTTTGCCTCTTTCCCGTTGTAACTAGTGAGACATAAACACGTTCAGTGCCTAATTATCTGATTTATTGTCTGGTCATCTGAAAGCCGACGGCAACTTTGCCGCAAACACTTGTGAATTGTACCTCTGGTACCTCGAATTTGGAATGGAAAGAGATTAGGTAAAATAGAAAAAGTATACAAATTATTATCCCTCCCCAAATTATGATAATATGCAGGTTGATTAATTGTGATTTTTGTGGGCGGTCGTGGTTCAGTACTGTAAACTTAAGTTTCTTTCACAAAAAAGCAATACAATTTCAAATTTCAAATTTTTCGGATTAACCCATTACATAAAGGCATTGTATTTTTACGGCTATATCTCCCTATTGTTCATCGTTGGCATTTACAATGTTATAATGCACCGATCACTATAAAACAAATCCAAAAATGTGATCATTGACATCAAAACTCCCAATGATGCTTCTTGATAATTCGCAGCCTAATTACAAAAGCGTGTTTATGCCTTTCTTTTTCGAGTGCGTGTATCATCAGACGTTGAAAACAGTTTCTCGTTCCAGGACTTTTCCATCATATAATAATTGTCTTGTTTGAGTGTATTGTATAATCTTGAATGACCTATTCAACAGCATGTAGGGGGAAATATTTGTTTCATTGAAGTAGAAAGAAAGGGGGAGCATTCTAATACATGAGTATTGGTGGGGTAACATATTCGCTACGACGAGACATCACTTCCTCTTCATATCAGTTACAATTCCATCGGGCGTCTAGGTCATTGGCTTCAATCTAATTGTTTACTGTGATGGTTGCACGATAGATCCAATGAAAGGCTTGTAAGCAGAAAAACAACAAAAATATAAAACAAAATCATGGAAGTATGGCTACTTGACACGTATAACAAGGATAAAAAAAAACTCAGTCCACTGTCATTGTAAATTTGTCAAATGTAAATGTTCCCCGTATGCCACTAGAATCAATATGGATACAGCTTGGCGAGCAAAACACAACACATCCAATGAGCCGCTTGTATCCACCTGCTAAATCAAAGCCAATAAATCTCATCTGCATCTATTCATAGGAATCAATGCACGTTTGGACAGCACAAGGTAAGTTAACCTAGCTGTTACAAACTGCCCCGTTTGTTAGATTGGACAATTGTCAACGAATTGGTTATAAATGTAACTATTTTGGACGTTAAGTGCTTCTTTCGCATTCTATAGTTAATAAATCAAAACCCCTTGTTGGCCCTCTGAATCGATGTTTAGTTCAAGACACACCTTGATGATGCAAAGGATCTAAAGAAACCTACTTTATCGGATCGGATGGCAAAGATAGAAGTAAATGGGTCTTTTTGAATCCACGTTTGGTTGGGTTATAGCAAAATTGAAATCGATATTATTTAATTGGAGATAACAATGATTGATTGCACGAATTTACTGTTGATGAAGGTCACAGTGTGCTCGAAACGTTTCAAACGTTTAGTGATGTTTTTCTCTTGCGCGTTCGATGCCAACTATGACTGTATAGTTGATAAAGGTCACAGTGTGCTTGCTACGTATGACTTATGAATTGACTAAGCAAAAAAAGTAGTAAATGACTTGAGTTCTTGAACTCTTGTAGAATAAACCTTGGCGAAATTAATATCAATGCAATTCTAATGGTCTTGCAATTTCAGAAATGCAATGCATCCTACATTATTGTGCTATTATTTGGGCTTATGCTTCCTCCTCTAGTTTAAACTCTATCTTTTTACTCCAAAAGAGAGCTGTTAGAATTATCATATTTATTTAATGATCTGCATTTATTATCGATCAATGATATTTATTCTAAGCAACTAGAAGTTTGTATGTATAAGTGGAAGGAAAATTTAATTCCAAATACATTTTTCATTTTTTTACTCCAATCAGTCAATTTCATGGTCATTATACTAGAAACAATTAAAGTATTTATTATCAGCATACATACTCTTCTACCGCAATTTCAACAGTACGTTTTAAAGTCTCAATTTTTGCTTTAAAAAATCTTTGAAACTTATTTTACTTGATAAGCGGTCAAATCAGCATTTGTAATTTACGGTTTGCGACTTAGGTTCGGAATCCGTATTTCTTCTTATTATGTTAACTTTGGGTGGCCTGGCCGTCTCCTTCACGTATTCTATCTTTGTGATGTATATATTTTTATGCCTATTTTGTAAATACATACCATTCTGTAAAATGTATTTTTGCTTAACGAATTGAAAATAAAGAATTTCAATTTTAATACAGGACCTGTTAGCCAATCATTGCAGTCCATTAAATCCTTTTCTTTGAGAACTGCTTCTTTTTAAATTGCCCTTGTTGTTATTGTCTTTTTTATTTTATAGCTATTTTCTTTAATTTTTCTCTTTTGAAGCTCACTAGTTTTGATAAACGTATTGTTTCCTACAATTCATTCATACTTTACTGTTAAATATACTGTATGTGTAAATAAATTGAATTAAAAAAATAATAAGAGCAAATGTAGATAAACGTAACGTATAGAACACAGAGAGACTAACCCTACCACGGAAACCAAAATTCGTACAAATTGAACGTTCTTCTACTTTCTTTAGAAAACTAAGTAAACTTTTTTATCTGAAGTGATAAATTAGAGCTTAATTAAAATCGATATACTTAAATGGGAGCAAAAGAAGGTCATTGATACCAATTAGGCCTATGATGTTACCGAAGGTTAAACTTTGCTCAAAACTGTGCTCAAAACGTAAAAAATATGAAGTCTTACAGAAACAATAATAAGTATAGAGAGGTGGCAATTTAAGAAGTATTACTTTTCTAGACCACTCGTAAGATGAATCGATATAATTTAATTAATCGGAACGATAGTATGTGATTGATAGTACGTATACTGCTGCTAAATGTCACTTAACTTGGCGACGTCGAAATCTATAAAATGGATTGTCCGAATTGATTGGATTACATTTTTTAGAAGTAAATCATCCTCCTAGAACGCTCGTAGAATAAGCTAGAGCGAAATTGAAATCGAGGCAATTAAAATGGCAACAAAAGTAGAGGATTGATACCAAGTATAATGTTACTAATGGTCCCAATGTGCTCGAAACGTATTAAATATGAAGTAACTATACTTACACAAAGAATCGTCGAGTTCTTCTTTCACATTTTTTAGAAAGCTGAGAAAACTAATTTATCAGATGGCAATATAAAGTAGCCAATGACCTTTCGTAGGAAACATTGGACCTTCGTAGGAAACATTAGAGCGAAATTAAAATCGATATAATTTGATCGGAACAAGATTATTTGATTGATACTAGGTATAGTGTTGCTAAAGGTCACTCGATGAAGTTGAAATCGCTATAATTTAATGTGAGAAAAAGTTATTTTAAATTTAACTACGTATACCTTGGTTGAAGATATCGCAGTGCCCGTTACATTTAAAGTATGGACTGATTGTAGCCTATATATATATAGAAACGACCTCCTCACAAATTTAACCAAATGTTAAGAAAAAGTTCAAGGCTTAGAACACAAATAAACTAGAGCGACATTTAAATCGATGCAACTTAATACAGCAAATGTAGATGATTGATGACAAGTTTACCGTTGCTAAAGGTTACAATGTACTCTGTAAGTTTGGCAGCTATTTTCGCGCGTTTGTCAACTTTGTTTCACAATATAATTCATTTTTGTTTTGCTCCGCACACAAAATAAACTTATGCAGTACGGTAATGTGAGTGGAACCTTCCCCCTTGTTCATATTTTACCGAATCCCATACCATTAAAAATAAATGGAAAAGCAATATGAGAAAAGGATAGAAACTTGGTATGGTATGGTAAACTTTATTGAATCCAGCAAGGGAAATTACATGCTTGCAGATAAAATACATAAAACAGTAAGAACAGTAAAACATTTGAAACATTGAAAGACAGTAAGCAGGGTAAGAAAATACGTAAGGCATAAAACATTAAGACAGAATATAGCAAGAATAATAATTAATGATTGCTGTAAAACATGAAAACATTTGAAACATTGAAAGACAATAAGCAGGGAGGAAGATACGTTTAAAGACATAAAACATTAAGAATATGGCAAGAAAAATAATTAACGATTGCATGACGAGTTAAAAATACTAATTGCTTGCCCCAGAAAAGATGAGGGGTATCGATTGGTGTATGCCTTCGGTGGTCTCATTCTGCCACTACGTGGAGTAATAGAATGATTAAACTTGTGATACACCTAGAGAGAACTGCAAGCTGTGTCGCCACAAGCACAGCGCCACATAGCCATTTTACGTCCCTTATGCTACATCCCTTCTCATTTTGACCGCTACATTTCTCTCTGCAGGGCTGGGTGGAAGTGGTTGGATGTGCTGACCGGTCCTGTTACGACTTGCACCAACATGCTCAGCATTCCAAGGTTCCACTCAATGCTGAAAAGAAACTTACAGAACCCATATCCTTTGTCTTCATGACTTGCCATAATTGTCCAGCCACATGGAGCTTGTGATTAAATGTTTGCAGGTTGGAATATTGCCCAGCCCAATGTATGCTTGATCTGCCTCTCAATGTGTGGGGATCTGTGTAGAGTCTGAGCATATTGTTTGTACAGTAGCTGTCAGCTTTCTATTAATGTGTCCCAGGGGATGTATATGGTACATTTATGGCACAATTATTAAGCAGATTTTGAGATGGATGTCCCAAAGAACAACCATTTACAAAAATGGTTGATCCTGAAAAAACAAGGTAATCTCTTCAAGTCCATCCTTCCAGATGTAAAAGCTCAAATGGCGTGAGGGTATCTAAACGGTATGTCCATTCGCTCTCATAATAATGTAATATGCAGACTGGATTGTATTAAATATATTATATTTAGGGACATGCAATTCCTTAACTCATTTCAATCACAAAACCATCGATATCGTCGAGGTGTTGGCTAACAAGGGCGTAGTCGGGAAGAAATTCAAGAAGGACGCCAAGATCCTGATGGCACATTTTGCCGACATGACCAAAGAGCAGTCTGAAGAGTTTGAGGCGGCTCTCATAGGCAAAGAGTGAGTACCAACACCCCCCACCCCCCTGCATCCAGCCTGTGGTCTCTGGTTAGGGGGACTCGGGAGCCAGGTCAGCCCCAAGGACATTTACCTCACCCAAACCGATTTTTTAATTCTTTATAAATTCATGATACATTCTTGTCTGTCCATTCAAAGGATTTTTTTATCCTATCCCATATTTACTGCCCACCTTAATGGACCTCAATTTGTCCTCCTGACCCCCCACCCCCTCCCTAGTCAGGACTGCCTGTCAGCTACTAGCTGCCTAAAAAAAGGTTCCTAGGGGCCCTCTAAAGCTAGCACTTGCCCAGGGTAGGTAACTTTAAGCTTATCTAACTTTGGGCCATTACCCATCCTGTACCCAGACTCCTGACCAAATTTTAGAAATTTGGCAATTTTTAGCTATTTTATGTATTGCATGCTAGCATAATTCTTATATAAATCAGTGGTTATTATTGTCTTATTTTACCAAATTCTTGAAGCAATAATCAGGGTTTATTTTTAATGATTGTGTCGTCATTAAGGACGAAAAATGTGTATACCGCATCAGTAAGTGATATCTACACTGTAGGCATAGTTCGGCAAAAAGTTTGGCATCAAAATGAAACACTCTTATTAGAGTTATGGCCTAATTTATTCACAAATGAGATGATTTACGATGTGAAAGATCCAGGGAGTCTTTCAATCATATTACTAACAAGGAAAATGAATGGAAAAATCTCTTTTTGGTGAAAGAAGAGTAATTCTCAGGGCTCAAACCCTGATTAATTGCTTCTCTGTTTTTCTTCGGTTTTCAGCGAAATCACTGTGGAGGTCAACGGGAAGAAATTTGATCTCACCAAAGATATGGTCACTATCAAGAAGTATCAGAAGACATTGCACGGTGAGTAAATAAATTGTATAATTTTTAGCAAACTTGAGCAACCCAAATAAAATGTTGATGACTCCCAATATGTAATGTTTTCCTTGTAAGAGTTCAAAAGAGTAATAATACATTACAGAGCTCTCAAAGGAGACGATGTGATGGAAAGATCAAATATATCGCCATGGCAACATCATATTGGAGAAAGCTGACTTGTCAAGATAAATTATTTTGACTTCTTTTGATCAAAGTTGATTTAATCAGATAAAATAGCACATCATGTCGACATAATATTGAAAGAATTCGACTTGTTGAGTTAAATTATCAGGCCATGACCACATAATGTTGAAAAAAATTGAGATAAAATGATCACGTCATGACGATTATCTCAATATGCCGTAATTTCTACATCGATTTGTTTTGCTGCTATGAAATATGTACACATATTTTGTGAACCTCTATTTTGTTCATCTATCCGTCTGTCGCTCATCTTTTGTTGTGCTTTATCAAGTTATTCTTAGTTTAAGTAACGTTTTGTTTTGAGTATTAAATACATCTAAACAAACTTTACATAACTATAACAAATAATCAGGCAGGGTGCTCCCTTTCTGTTGAAAAGGTTGCATACTGCTATCTGAAATGATTTAATCTTTGTGCAATCTTTTGAGCACTGAGAATGATGACATTGTTATTACCTACACACCTAACTGAGTAAAGCAAGCCAAAATTTGGGGCGCTCTTGTAATTATGGCAACATACAGTTAAGGCTTTTGGTCATCATACAATCTTAATGCTATATATAAGGTATAATTTCATAGTTTGCACAAAGAGCCACAAATAAAAAGTGAACCGGAAGTGATGGCCAATATTGTTTTTTGTGGTAAGTTTGATAAAATTCAACAAGGAACAAACATTTTATAAAAAATCCTATAAGTCTCACACTTAATACAGTATTAGTATTACGCGAAGAACATTCTTGCTGTGCAGACTCAATGTTATGGTCACTTCAGTTTCCTTTGCTTGATGTATTCTGCTTCTATGGTACTGTCAGGGATTTGTGTGTGATGATCCCTAAGGAAAAAGCCCCATACCTAACTGCAAATTGAAGTTAACACTCTAGCCGATTTTTAGCATACTAGGTTTTGTTTGCCGACATCATATACATGAACCTTTTAATTTCACTAAGGTAATACTAATAAATGTGGAAAAGGCCAATGAGATAAACAAGATAAACGAACGATTATGTAATACCAGAATAGCAATTTCAGCTAGAAGAATTTGGTGTAATTTGCTCACTTTTGTCGAACCATACCTGAATGCAAATGGAAGTGACCAATCTAGCCAATTTTTTAGCATACTCTGGGTCAGCGTTGTTGAATACCTATAGTGTGAGGGATTGATGCCATTAATGCATCTTTGTTCTTTCTTAATTTTCTCGCAGTTGAGGAATACACCCCATCAGTAATAGAGCCTTCCTTTGGTCTCGGTCGTATCATGTACTCTCTACTGGAACACAACTTTAACGTCAGAAAGGGAGACGAGCAGCGAACCGTAAGTCGATAAGAATCAGCATAAACTGTGGGACTACATCACAAAGGAAAATCATATGGGGTTTCATTGATTCTTTGTTTCATTCTCTAAGTTCTAAAATTCTGAATTTGTTTTTATTACACTTGCATGGGGAGTGCCAATTAAAACAAGGATAATCTATGATGGAATTCCTGGTTATAGATTTATAGTCAGTCAAAAAGTTGTGTTTTAACTGTACTGTAATTGGTGATATAGGACTCCCTGTTAGGCTTTGTCTTTGGTTAGGCTTTGTCTATGTGTTAGGCTGTCTATGTGTTAGGCTGTCTATGTGTTAGGCTTTGTCTATGTGTTAGGCTGTCTATGATATGCATGAACTGGTTAATTTCACTAAGTATTAATACAAAGCATTCTGAAACAGCCCACAACATTTATATAATACCAGAATAGCAATTTTTCTAGAAGAATTTGTCATAAGTTGCTACCAAGTCCAGAATGAACTCCGGCAGAACTTATTAACACTCTCACATCCTAAATGCCTTTTTCTAAATAAATACTCAAATGACAATAAGGCGGACATGCAATTCCACATTGTACTCCCTGGATAATCACAGAAGCTTGACCTGAGGAATGTGATCGCGTTCAATTCTCTTTTTACAAAATTTGGGTAGATTGGAGCAATTTTTACTGTCATCCATACTAATTAACAACCCTCATCAGCATTTAACTAGGGACTAAATAACAATCTGGTGGCACTTGAGTGATAATTATGTTGAATGGAATATCTCCATGACAACCAGAAATTTTGGATTCCTGTACAATAGTACAAGAGTATTTACTTTTGTGAGATGCCTCATTGGACTTTTGGGCATAATTTGCCTTCATGAACACAAAAGTACATGAAGTAAAACTGATTTGTGTTTATTGAAAAAAATCTAAGAAGTATTGATAGTGATAATGTCGCTGCTAATTGCACAAGGAATAGGACCCAGCTGCCATATTTATCGCTGCATGATCCAAATATGCATTGTTTAATTGAAATTCAATTTGAGCCATAAATGATGCAGGTGTTTTGACTTTGCCTGTTTCTCTTTCCCCCTTTCTAGTATTTTTCCTTGCCTCCTGCTGTAGCACCTTATAAGTGTTCTGTGCTCCCTCTGAGCAACAACAAAGACTTTGAACCTTTTGTTAAACAGCTAGGTGAGTAGTAGTTGTTTCCTCAGTCTTGTATCATATATCACTAGACCACCATGATGCCATGTTTCCAAGGCAATGGATCTGAGCATTAAACTGTGTACATGAGTTAAACATGGCATACATGGTATAATGTGTAAGAAGAATAGTCCATTGAAAAATGTGAAAATTGAAAAAGTCCCATTTTGGATGTTGAGATATTGATTTTTGGTTCCTTGCTTTAGCAAAAGGAACCTATGCATTCAACTTGGCGTGTGTATGCGTGTGTGTCTCTGTGTGTGTTCGTGTGCGTCTGTGACCCTTGCTTGGGTACGCTCTATCT
>JAODFY010178255.1:0-10814 GCA_027580055.1 Paracaudina chilensis | reverse complement strand
GGGGGCACTCGCCCTCCCAATTCGGGCAAAAACAGTTGATCCATTCGAGCAAAATCAGACAGCCAAAATGAATAAATGACAATATTCGGGAAAAATTGATCTTGCCCCCACAGAAATATTGACCCCCGTATGCCTATGGTGCCAGACTAGTAGATCCAGCGGGAAAGTTGAAACTAAATTTGGGGGGTGGGGAACATGGTATAAATTACTGATTTCCCATTGGGAATCTGGTGCACATCAAATGATTTAGGAAGGAGAAATTTGCTCTCATTGACATTTAAAAAAAATGAAATTTAACCTCTTAAAGTATCTTATTTTCGAGAACATTAAAACATCAAGGGGAGGGGGGAGTGGTGGGGGTTAATGTGGAGGGGGGGTGGGAATTCCTTCTTTTTGCCCAGGTGTTTGCTGGCACTTCACCTTCTGTATGAGAAGACTAGTTTGCCAAGGAGCCAGTGACCAGGGGTTAATATTCTCAAGTTGTAAATGATGATATAGAACTGTATAAAACTCAAACTTTAAAGGCGGGGGGTGCAAGTAGCAAATTCACATGAGTTTCCGGTGACACCGAAAACTCACAGATACCTAATTTAATGAACATGTAAGTAAACTTTCTCACTGGGGTGTTAATGTTACCACAACAGTGATTCAGTGTTCATTCATATTTTCAAAAGTGTTCAACTAAGGCGAATTGAAAATCTGACTTTTTGGTAGGTTTCCTTTAAAGCAATTAACCAGGGTTTGAGCCAAGAGAATAGTAATCTTTCACCAAACGGAAGATTGGCTTCCTTTGTTAGTAATGATTACAAGACTCCCTGGATCTTTCACATCATAAATCGCCCTATTCGCAAAGAAATTAGACCATATGTCATTTGTACAAGCATTTTATTTTCTCGTTAAACTTTTTTGGCCTTTTTTTTTTACTACTGGGTTGAAAGTCAAGGGTCCCACAGGTTTGGGGACCCTGGGGCTCGGGTATAATGAAATACCTGGACCTGTCCAAAATATTTGAAGATCACACCACCGTAGATGGAGCTTAAAAGTGCCCTGCATAGAAAAATCTCGTTCCCTTTGCTTTAGGGAGGTTATATTTTTGTTCACCCTTAAATTTTACTTTTATGTTTTAACAGTTCATCATTCCAAAGGTTAAAATCCCAAAATATTTGGCCCCTGAATTAATATGGAATGACCCAATGCATTTTTTTTTTATATTCACATACATAATATACAGACATTGTCGATGAAAAGTATAGCGACCACTGAGAGACGCCAGTTATATATACGCATATACAGACATCCGATATAAATTAAAAGTAGCATTCATAAAACCAATAATATTAATATTCTTTTGCATAATGTTTACAAACTTGTACACCTAAAAATTGCTCCCCAAGGCAATGATATTTATACACAAACACATATTTTACACAAGTTTTCAAAAACCTTCATAATTGTAATAATAATAATAAAATAATAATAATACTAATGATAATTAATAAGAAGCATTCACACAAAGCGGCTGAACTCTGAAGACTACTGTGAACCTACTGCGACCTGAGGTCATAAATCCTTGAAGTGGGCAGGTACTTCAGAAGATGTGCTGGGTCAGAGGACACAAGGTCATGATCTTTTCCACCCCCTATTGCCATGGAAACCACAGTATCCCCAATTGATCGGTAGGTCAACCACACTGCGAAGCAAGCAACAGAAGAAAAAAAAAAGACTTGATTACAAATGGCTTTATGTAGATGAATAACAAGGGGAAATGGTGAGTTTTTTAAATGTAGGTTTTTTAAATGACTATATGCTGCGTTCCATTGGCCTTAGCGTTTACCGAACTCGTAAACAACTTCACAGAGACGTGAACATGTTTCATTGTATTCCTAAAGTGTGTGTGTTTTGACTCATGAGTGTTTGTTTACAGAGAAATGAAAAGGCCCAGTGAGACTGCAGCATAACATGACCAAAATGACAGCTTTTACTGATTCATATCCCATTCAAAATCACATCGCTGTGTTTTATGACTTTCACGCCTTTCATCATGTAGTGTTTTATACACAATAATGAACTTTACTGTACTGTTATACATTTTCAACATTATTTGAAAAGTCACAGGTCGTTTTATTAAGTTCCCACTTCACGACCCATGTTCAAGAGTTCCGATCTAAATGGAACAGCCCGTGATATCATGTTTACGTAAACAGGAGACATATAGAACGCAGCATTAGTAGCAAAAATGCATCATTCTACTTTATATTCAAATACGCAAACACTGAACATTCCATGATTGGTTATTTGGTCATTAGTTTGGTCACTACATCTCATTTTCATGGTTTTTGTCAACAAGTCAAATCTTTTATTTAGCCAAAATATCCCCAAAAGCCCCAATTTATCCCTGAAAGCCCCAATTTATCCCTAAATGTCCACACAATCCTCCCCTATCCTCTCCCTCCAAATTGAAGGTTTGAGTCATGCACGTACTTACACTGATGTTATCTATAGATCATATAGTCTTTCAACCAGAATGATTGTTTCACAACCATGTAATAACCCTCCCCCCCCCCCCCCCCGGAAAAACAAAAATGATTCCATAACAACAAATAAGCTGGCCTGGCCTGTTTCTAAGCGTATTTGGGCTGAGAGTAATTAACTCTTGTTTCTGTGAATGATATCCCACATTTTTTTGTTTTGCCCTATCCCCCTCCCCCAATTATCTCTTTTATCCCCCCCATTTTTGCAACAACTTACAAGGGGAGGGGAGTGGGGGTCGGTGCATAACTGGGCCGAAATTCCCATTGGAGTTGAACCGTTAAAAAACAAATATTGATTCATCGTTTAGTTGATATGCCAAATTGCTAATTGTCATAAAACATGGGTGAGAGTACTCGTAGGCAACACTATAACTTGGATATACCGTTTGTAAAAGGCGTTTTTACCCATTATCCTTTCATATATTCATCTGACGCATTTGACGCTCCTATGCACCTGTCGCCCGCAAATCTGTTGGCCCCCCCCTGATCTGTTGGTCTCAATGTGTGGACGCGAGAATGGAGAGCGAGAAAATGAGAAGCAGGTCGGGATGGGTGTGATTCTGTAATCAGACTCGGCAGAGTCTATAACATGGGCTGCTATTAAAATGTTGAAATATTGAAATTAAAAGGTAAATATATGCAAAGTAAATAAATTATTATCAAATGTCCTCAATATTAATGAATAGTGGGATATCCATGCAGAAGTGAGCGGATGTTGTGAAGGGCAAGTCTTCAATTAAGGGTCAATAAATCATGAGGCGGGGGAGGGGGGGGGGATTAAACCGTCTGGCATAAGACTGTTTGTTAGTGAACATGCAAATTTAATTTTGTTATGCATGCAGGTCAATTGATCAAGTCCAACCTTGTGCAGTATTGTAAGGTGATGTGAGTTTTCATGAAGTGATGTGAGTTTTCATGAAGTGACGTGAGTTTTCATGAAGTGATGTGAGTTTTCATGAAGTGATGTGAGTTTTCATGAAGTGATGTGAGTTTTCATGAAGTGAGTTTTTGTGAAGTGATGTGAGTTTTCGTGAAGTGATGAGTTTTTGTGAAGTGATGAGTTTTTGTGAAGTGATGTGAGTTTCCATGAAGTGACATGAGTTACTTTGAAGAGACGTGAGGTTTCATGAAGTGAGGTTTTGTGAAGTGATGTGAGGTTTTGTGAGGTGATATTTCTTGAAGTGATGTTTGGTGAAGTGATGTGAGGTTTGGTGATGTAAAGTTTCATGAAGTGAGGTTTCGTGAAGTGAGGTTTCGTGAAGTGAGGTTTCGTGAAGTGAGGTTTCGTGATGTGATGTTTCGTGGAGCTTTGTGAAGTGATGCAGGTTTTGTGAGGTTACAAAATGTATTCTTGGTAATTGAAGATGTATTTAATATTACAGATTACATGTATAGGGCTGGACTTTTCTGAATCATGCAACCATATAGTTATTTGCAAGCATCATTTCAACAAAATCAAATAAGCTAAGCTATGAATCTTTGTATGAATCTAAGCTATGAATTTTATGAATCTAAGCTACAAATTTATGAATAAAGCTATCAAATTATGAGTTTTGCATCCATACCTACATGCACTGTCCAAATCAATAAAAACCAATGCAAGGATATTAATTCCATGGCGATACCATGCAGGAGTCTAGTGCTAATTTATCAACCACTGAACAATAAAAATGATAAAATTGTCCCAAAACTTCACAACTGGACAAAAAAAAAATATATTGATCCACAAAAATATTGCCTTTCTGTTTTAATTAGTTGTGTTGAAATTTTTGTGCGTAAATGTAGTCAAAGAATATTTAGAGATATAAATATAACTATAAATGAAGCATCGGCCGGATACACGTACAAATTCTCTGCGGATGATATTTCAGTTTCAGTTTCTGTGCCACTGAAGTAATTAAGAAAGCAATTAAGGTGCCAACCAGTTAGTCATCACCTATCTATGGCACAGAATGCAACAAAACAACAAAAAAAACAACTGAATAAGCATGGTTGATTACAATCCCATCCATAATGGCACACTATATCAACTGTTTGCATTCGAGTGGCTGCATGAATGGAATCATCGGTTTCCAAGGGAATACCGCACTGCACTCTCCAAGATATAATCATCAGAAACACAGGGAGAGAGTTATATGATTGAATGAGCTCATTTGGATATCGTTGCTATGGCTATTTAATATTATGAGAAATGTAACTGTTGAATGATGTCATATACCTCTACGGAGTCTACGTAAAGCAGTCGCCATGACAACCGTCTTTCTGTCCATTTGTAATGCAACCGTTTGAGGGGGAAAAGGAAGGAAACCAAATCGAGAGGGGTCTAATTAGTCGATGCAGACATAGAGCAGGTGCAATGGGAGTTAGTGACAGCTGCTATATGAAAGTAGCCTTTAATGCACATATAGATTTACCCCAACTATGGTTTCCATGACAATAAGCCAAATTTCGAGTGGATGGTGACAAATTGAAAATCAACATTTAAAATGGCAGTAACTAAAGGGTTATCTTGGCAAAGCAAAACTATCTGAACGTACATGTGATAAAAGTAGGGGCTTAAAAGAACAGTCCAGTTGATTGATGAGGTATTGAGACTTTTGGAATAATTTCACTTTTTCAATTTAATTAGGAATCAGGAATCTGGCAAACAAGTGTGACATCAGACTCTCTTATTCCAGCATATAGTATAAACATTTTCCGTTGAAACGTACCGCTATTTGGGTCGGAAAAGTCTGCCAATGTTATCAATCGATCACCGGAACAGAAATAATGAATCCATTCCGGAAGTGGGAATTGTTTAGCCAGTGCCATTTTAAACTGTGAAATTGTGTAATAGCGCCCTCTAAATACCCAGCACAGCAGCTGTGCCAGTGTTGTTAGTCCTAGGAATCTACGCATGTTAGAACCGGAGCATAAAGATATATGAAGATCTCTAAATGCCCAGGGACGACGGCTGATAGATGAGCTCTTCCTGTGGGTTTGCGACCACCAGTGGTGGGGCGAAAGGGCAGGGGGAGGGGGGGTGAATATGCCATCAAAATTGAAACTACCCTTAATTTATTAAATCTTGAGATACATGAAAATTATACCAGACCTCTTGACCCTCTTCACGATAAAAATAGGCCCTCAAAGATTTTGAACCATTTGAACAAACTTAATTGTCTAATAACTCTTTAAGACATTTCTTTCTTCTTTATAGTCAACACACATTTTAACACACATGCATATAATAAATTTTGTAAGGTAATATTTTTGTTGCAATTTGTGCATATATTAAATAAATGTGTAAATATGTAATAAATGTATATACATACACATATATCAGCAGAAAATGTGGATCACTCAAACAGCACGGAGACTGATAACTACTTACAAACACAAATCAGAAAGATATAAGTATAGCAACTGTGGATGCCTACATTACCACTATTAAAACACACATGTAACTTGTATTTATTTTCAACCATCACATCAAAACACACAATCTATAGGAAACGTGGAGACGCATCACACCAAATACACAATGATTATATATGAATATATAGGTCCCACTGCAACAAACACACAAGCTACAGCAACTGCGAGATATATAGGCCTACCTGAAACCAAACACACTAAAATCAAACGTAGCAACCCAATGCCAAACACAATCAATATGACCTATGGACAGTGGCATTCGGCCATGCCCCGTGGCTTTTCAAAAATAAATAACACCAGATTGCATGTGAAGACACTAAATTACTAAAAATAATGCAATGGGGAGGGTTTACACCCCTAAGTCACTGCCTGGGGATATAGTGACCACTGAATAAATATATTTATAATATAGGTTTACAGACTGTGGAAACCTATTGCCAAACACATAATCTATACAAGCTGTGAATAACATGCATGCTACCAACAAACACATTAATTATATAGGAAGTAACCATGGAAACCCAATTATGCCAAACACACAATCTACATGACCTGTGTATAAATATGCAGTATGCTGCCTCAGACAGGAACACATAGGAACTGACATTTCCAGACCGCCAAACGGCCAACTGCCAAATGCAGCCAAACAAGAACTGTGGAAATCCACTGCCCAAAACACAATTTATATGAACTTTGGAAATCCACTGCAAAATACACAATGTATATGAACTGTGGAAATCCACTGCCAAACACACAATGTATATGAACTGTGGAAATCCACTGCCAAACACAATCTATATGAACTGTGGAAATCCATTATCAGACAAAAACATCAATAGGAACTGGGGAATTCCACTGCCAAACACAACATCACACCTAGCTTTACACATATATTAATATAGAGAACATTTAATTAAAGAGAAAATTCCATTGCAAAACAGTGAAACACCACATGACTTCTGGTATGTTAATCTTTAACACCGTTAACACCTAGAGAGGTGTTATCTTTAACACCTAGAGAGTACATCAACACCTAGAGAGTACATCACAGTGGGTACAACACAAAAAAACATGCTAGATATATAGTTACACCAATCAAGGCCACTCTTAAGATAAATTATGAATGCTTATTTTACAAATTGCCCATTTTTTTTTTTTTTTTTACAATAACACAACAAACTATTCACACCGCGTACGATCACACTGGTTACGGACAGTTACTTCCACCGATATATGCCACCCTACTCATACGATCAGTGGCTGACACTGAAGATGAATGAAGCGAGGGTAAATCTTCCGGGCAAGGTTGATCAAAATCAATACATCAGTCACTGAATATTCATTCCCTTTCATAACAAAATGTAATCAAATTGGACATGTCAATCAGATCAGCTATTGCATATTTAAATCCCCACCCGCCTATTGTCATTGCCAAAATAGGAGGAGGGTGGGTCAAGAAATTGTTCCCCCACCTCCCGGCATGCCACCCAAATGAGACTTGTGATACTGCTTAAAAACTTGTGACCCCCCTGCTGAAATGTGGTGCCCCACCGGTTACCCCTACGTTGAAATGGCTGGCATCGCCATCCTCCCCCACCCCCATTAGAATGACATTAACATACAGTGTATGACACAGAAACAAATGTTGAATATTCATGAGATGAGACATTTGATCTCATAGTGATTTGATATTTATAGATATATATATATATTTATAGATATACAGTATATATAGATATACAGTATATATATATATGTATATATATATATAGTTTCAAAATATATATTTTTTAATTCCATGATGCTTAACTCGAAATATTATAATACCAGATATTACACCTGGATCTATACGTCATTATAAATGACTTCATGCTATCAATCCCTTTCAAGCCACAATCTTACAAATTCTAAGGTGTGTCCAGCATATTGAAAGTATCTTTTAAATATCAAATTAGACTTTATAATGGAATTTTTTCCAACAGGTTTTGGACAAGTCCTGTGACATTTTTTACCTCACCGAAATGGACAAAATAGAATATATATATATTAAACAAAGCAATATTACACCTCGAAACAAATGTTAACACGTAAGTAAAACTGGAACGTTCCATCGTTCCTGTTTGAGTTGATGCAATCAACACGTGATGAAACAACCTGAAGCGGTCTGGCGAATGGCGATACTAATGGTGATTCACATCAATAATCAATTCAACATCCTCTTCTGATTCACACACACACACACATATATAACTGTCCTGAGATGGGGCGATTTCCAGGCAATCGACTCGATGCGATGCAAACTTTTCAAAAATTACATTGAATTATCCTTTCCCTTTGGCCTGATGGTCCATGTTTACATACTGTATAAAATTTGTCTCTGCCAAAAAGTGAAAGTCTGAGTATATTTTTTTTTTAAAAACATAGAAGGAAAAATATGATGGGGTGGGGTTAGGTTCCTGCATAATTATGTCTCAATTGAGAGTGGGTATAACAAAAATAAACAAAATTATTAGCAAAGTTACAAAATTTGGCCTCTGATAAATTCCTACAACCTCTTAGAGTCATGCTCTAAAGGAAAAGACGGCTATTTTACCGATAGGAAGTCTCACACTCAGAACCAATAATACAATACATTGCCTAATCCACATTATAGAATATTTAATCACATTTAATCTCATTAATTGTTCTTCTTTATTTCATCTTATTTTAATCTAATTTAATATCTTAATTGAAACTACATGTTTATAATAACCTCCTATTTTGTTACTTTCAGAATGGGTTTGAAGAATTTTAAGTAGAATATTGATATATATATATATATATATATATTATAATTCTTTTAAATAATTATTAATGTTATGTATGTAATTCTATAGCCCATTTTAACCACATTGCTCTCATGCAGTAAAACAAACATTTTTTTATTATAATTATTATAATTAGCTAGAGAGCTCTAATTAAGAATTTATAATTTTCAAAATAAACATTCAATTAATTATGATTGAAAACATTATTGAATTAACACTACTTTTTTTTATATATTTGCATCAAATTTATTTTAATCTATCAATGAACGGCAACAATCTAGGCAGTACTAAATATGCATTGATATATATTTAAATGCACATAAATTTAAATCTTTAATTTCAAAGAATACACCAATTTGAATATAATATTTTGATTGCAAAATTAGGTTTACATATCTATGTACAGCTTTAAATAATTTGCTCTAAATCCATTAGCTATATCTACAGTAAACTTTAAACAAGCATAATGAATAATGTTCTAATTTTCATATCTCAACATTTTGGTTAATTATAAGAAAACATCCGCCAAAACCAATTATATACTGTACCCAATACCAATTGAATCCTGTAGTAAAATATTTAAGTGTCTTTTATGTATATATTAATATAATATATATGATAAAATGGTGGATCACTTGCATAAAAGTTTTTTTTTTTTTTTGCGATGGGGTGAGGAATAAAATAATACTGTAATAATTCTCAACCAAAGTCAACAATAATATTAAAAGATTAGTCCAGAGGAAAATGAACGTGCAATCACATTCGTTGTTTGAAATCCGTTCACATTTTCTGTTTGATAATGAATCTGGCAACATTTGTGACATCATAAGCATGTCACGGCGAAACCAGAAGCTTGTTTTTATAATTAAATTATTTTTTTTCCTTCTTGTAATATATTTTCTATATACATTTTCAAAACGTCGGCTGTAACAAATTGGTTTAAAAAAAAAAAGGAAAAATATAAAGAATAACAAAGACCGCACCAAGTGAGCTGATGACATCACAAATGTGGCCAAATGCCTAATTAAACCAAAATTAAAGTGATTTCAAAGATCAATATCTGAACAACCAAACATGCTATTTGTAATGGGACTTTCAACACTGGGTGTAGTTTTTTCTCATCCGTTTTTTTATATTTTTTTTTCAGAAAGTTTATTTTTCCTCTGAACTATTCTTTTTAATTTTTCTAAAAGAGATAAAATAATACTTTTGTTGACCAAATTTATACATGAAAAAAAAACAACGGTGGGGCTGTCCAGGTGGGCAAGACCACTTTTAAATAAAAAGCAAACGGAATGAATTGAAAAAAAGTACACCAACGGTTATGAATATTGTGCGTGCAACTCCAACAAAATTGATAATGAAATGAAATTTACAAACCATCAAAGATATATATATATTTAAAAAAAAAAAAAACACTGGTACATCAAAATATCTCTAAGACTATGGAAAACAATTTCTATGTTCCGAGAGACAAGACAGAAATGTCCGAGTATAAACAGAAAAGTATACGCATGAAAAAGTCAATGCCGTTCCATAAGATATTAAGCAAATTGCCCAAAAAATATATACGGATAAAAAATTCTAAGGATTAAAATAAAAAAATAAAAAACAGCGAAGCAGACACGTTGAGTAAAAAGAACCACTTTACGACTGGCTGATACAAAACAGCAAAGACCGAGGAAAAGAATTCAAGTTGACCAGGAAGTATCTTTGCGACTATCGAAACCAAACGGGCAATATACAGCCTCCTGTAGAATTGCCATAAATAAGGCCAATATTAACCCACAAATATATAATTTAGACCACACTCTCACCAACACCTGCCTCAAGGTATGCATTTTATACACTATCACACAAGCCTCAAGTTATGCAGAATTATGCATCCTCAAACATCAAACAGTTAAGCACACTCTCACCAACACCTGCCTCAAGGTATGCATGTTATACACTTTCACACAAGCCTCAAGTTATGCAGAATTATGCAACCTCAAACATCAAACAGTTAAGCACACTCTCACTGACACCTGCCTCAAGGTATGCATGTTATACACTATCA
>JAODFY010178144.1:0-10814 GCA_027580055.1 Paracaudina chilensis | reverse complement strand
ACACATCAAGTTTAAACTTCATTGGACCAGGCAGTCTGGACTTATCGTGTTTACAAGCAAAATTTCACAAAATCACAAAGGTTTTGACCCAAAAAGACCTTGCATCTGCACCAAAAACAATAGGGTTCCTGTACTCATAGTGAGAAACAATGGTTCACTTTGGATTGACGCCCCTGACTTCGTGGCGTATATACCACACGCGTCATGATTCACAGTATGATAAAGCAATGCCTACTGTACCTAGATATCACATGGCCTTATAGGTTATAAAGAACACATACAGTATCAGCTTTAGACAAAACTCCACACTAAAGTCCATGTGATGAACGGGTGGTATTGTAATATCATGATACTATGTATAACATATTGATGCACCCTTATGGTAGTGGCTGACCCACAAACCCTGTAAATAAGTTTATTTAACCAATCATATGTCGAGATCAGGTCACCGGAGAAACCAATCAGATTCAGATAGGCCTACCATTTAACCATTATAATAATAAATATACAGGTTTACACGAGGTGCTTAGTCACTTGGCCATCCGGCCAGAGTGCGAACAAGGTGACAACGTTCATTTGGGAATGTGAGTTGTGACGTCGCTTTAAATATATTCTTGGATCCAAGAATACAGCAGATTCTCAGCGAATGCGTCAGTAGTTACTGATGCACGGTTCATCACTTTCATCAGTAATGAATAGCTTTTAACACCCTAACCCTAACTCAGTAACTGCTGAGACCATTTCAACAAGTGTTATCGTGTTATATACTTTCATCAGTAGTTTCTGTGTATCCCATGCGTCTCGGGTAATGAATATGAGTTTAATCAGTTTTTGACATTCCCACTTTTCCGTAATTTTATCTAAAAACAATAAAATCTAAAATTTACAGATTTCGTTGCAAACAAAGGAACCAAAAAGAATTAACCAACTGCTCAAGATACGTTTTATCTATATGACTTGTAAAACCCTTTTATGCGATATAATGCCGAGTTTTGTGAAACTAAGTGTAACTTAAGGAATAACACCTGACCTTGCTATAGATCACCCCCCAAAACAAAAACGAAATTAAAGTAAAATCCCTTCGGTCAATCACGTTTACACCTTTTTTCCTTTCATTTCTTTTTAAGATTACTTTGTAGCAAAAAAGTGTCTTCCTCTGACTGGCAATGGTTCCCATAGGAACGACTGAATTTTACTTTAAAATTAGCTTGGGCTCTCCTTAATGCAACTGAACACTGAGCATTACCTTCAATGGGCCCTCGTACCTCAATGCGGACTGTTGACTTTTCCGTCAATATGATTTTATGGAAGTAACGACATTCTTCTCTAAATTAAATGTCCTTCTTTTTCCCCCTTTAATTCCCCCTTCCTTTGCTGTTCGGTGGTCTAATATTCGATATTCTTGTTTTTGGTCTTACCTTTCCAGGTTTTAATTTTATTTTAGTGATTACACGAAATGGAATTTATATCATGTTTAAAATGTTTGGTATATATAGAGTCACGTACCCATATGGGCCTTATATAAATGCTTTGGGCGGCGTTCACACGGACTGGATGGAAAGTGGGCCAATTGTTGGTTTGTAAATGATTTTTTTTTTTATCATGAGATCGTTTGTTTCTGACTTGTTTACAAAATTGTGGTAGATTAAACGTGTTGAAAAAATATGCAATGATCACCAGTGATTTAGAATCAAACGAGTCTGGAAATACATTGTCCTATTCTGGAAATGCGCCTAAAAAGGCGAATTTTCCATGTTTTTCATCCACTTGATTTAACGAAGTATTTCCAGACACGTTGACTGAGCCACATGTGACAATTGGGGTGCATGGTATTGACGACACATTCCGTCACGACCCAGCGAAAACAAAGGAATACTGGGTATATCTTCCATGTGGTCACAGGCGCGCCTAGCAAACGCCGTATGGGTTCTAACGTGTCTGGAAATACTGTGTCCAATTTGCCGGGAAAGTCACACGACAAGGGTATTTCAAGACGTGTTACCACCGATCCTTGCAAAAAGGAGCCAAACGACTAACCAGGCCCGTTAAGTACACGCCGTATGGAATATAACAACGTGACTATCTAGAAATACTTTGTCCCATTTAGACATTCGCAGTTTCCACATTTCCACAGTGTTTCCACTGATCCTTGCAAAATGAGACAAACGACTAACCACTTGCCAACCACCATCTCGTATATATTACCCTGGATCGACAGGAAAGGGGAAAACCCCATTGATTTGCACACTAAATTAAAACATTAATTCCTCATATACCGTACTCCCTAACCGCTGACCCTACAACTAACCATACCCTAGTTTTAGACAGCGGAGAACAAGATGAGACTATTTGCGACAGTACAATTATGCCTATGTTTTTTTTTTCTTCAAAATGCTCATGTATTATTTAATGAAGGTTTATACATATATAATTTGTCACCGAACACAAACCCGCAAAAAAAGGTGTTTCTTAGCTTAAATTATCGATAATGAGCGTCACGACTGACACAATAAGTATAGAATAGAGTACGAATAAGTACCGAACTGCATGGACTGAACGATGTGATAAACATCACGCCGAGAGAAATAAAAACTGACGTCATATTACCGTTCAAGTAAAATAGATTAATTAAACTGTAATGGACACTAAAGCGGATAGCTCAAACCGGTAGGGTAGCTTGGTCGCGAACAAAATGCCAAATCATGAAACACTTTTGGACTTCGTTAAACTGCTTGTCTCTGATTCACGATCATCGCAAACGCGTCAAAAATGTTCCTTGTAGTTTTTATTAGTATTTGATATGAAAGTGGAGTTATCACATTTCGATAGTTTTCTTTTGAAATAGATCTCCCGATCTCCGTAATTAAATTAATGAAGACGGAGTATACGCTTATTAAGTGCACTTTCATAGGACATTGGGGACATATCCGAGGCTTTTAAAGTTGTAAAGTCAGATTAAAGGCACTCACAAAATAATAACCCTACCGATAACTTGAATAATAAGACCTGGCAATGAACTATAGCAATTTGAGGTGATATTAGGATCATATAACTCGCTCTATGTCCACTCATATTTTCAAGTTGAAGTTCATGGGTTTGCAGAGAGTATCCCAAAGTAAAATGTCAACCATGGAAAGAATGTATAGGAGATAGCAGAACAACAACCATGGGCAAACCAGCAAGCCAGGTTCGCCGAGATGGGGGCAAATGGTATACAGTTTTCCCGTTAATTACCGTTTAATTGATGATATCCATGGGAGTTTGTCCATGGGTATAGGCCCTACGTGGAACTGCAAAATGGCGGCTTATCGTAACCTGAGTCACCATTGACGTAGTGGGAAATACTTTGTCCAATCTGGAAAGGGGTGAAAAACGTACAAAATCGTTCTTTTCGGGCGGGTTTCCAGAAATGACAAAGTATTTCCAGACCCGTTCCTGGCCTGTTTTATGCAGTAGGTCCGATTACTTGCACGCGGGGATCGTCACTGTGCTACCCCTCCCGGGATTACGTCACATCGGGATGTGTTGAGAAAATATATCCAAATAACATATTGCGGGCGTAGTGGGAAATCTGAAAAGGGGTGAAAAAACGTACAAAATCCTTCTTTTCGGACGGGTTTCCAGAAATGACAAAGTATTTCCAGACCCGTACATTTTTTTTTTCACCAAACAATCTTTATGGATTAAACACGTTTGTAAATATCTCGTCATTTCTGCAAATGCGCGCCCGAAAATGCTGTAGTTATCCAGTGACCGCTAGGTGCTCGATAAAGCCGGTTAGCAGCGCAGTGACGACCTTTGCGTGCTCGTATGCGGACTTACTGCAGAGAATACAAGCAGTAAATCGTCTGGAAATATCTGAAAAGTTCTCATTTCTTGAAATGCAACCAAAAAGACGTGTTTCATCGTTATCCAGAAGTGGCAACAGAGTTCATTGCATCATTTTTGCATTACTCCTTTCAACTTCACCAGATTTGATTGTGAGCAAATCGTGCATGGGTCGGAATAGACAATTAAATGTTAAGTGTATGGACACATACATATATTTCCCTTCTTTCCTTAGGTGAAATTGCGAAATGATAACTTATCGCCAGTTACCATTGTTGAAACTTATGGACTGTTTACTTCTCTGTTTACCTTGTGTAACTTGATCAGAGAGCAATTTGTCGAAACACTGAAATAAGAGCGTCGGGATCGCCAGAGCCTATATTCCGCGACGAGCGCATCGCGGCGGTAATGACCGTTACACAAAAAATGGGGAGACGGCTACGAGTAAGGTCGGCGTTATCCACCTCCCGGGCAAGACTCGCGATCGATAAAGCGAAAAAGTCGGAAATCAAATTTGGCCGGTCGTTGCTACATTCGCGTATCCGAAGGCATTGATTAAGAGAGAGATATTATTCGCGATGTACCCTCTCGAATTGCAATGCTACTTTTTTACATTCTTTAATAATTAAGTGTTCCTCTTATTTCATTTTATTTTTTTCCCAGAGTAACTTTAACTTACCTTATACAGCGTCGAGGCAGGATGGAGTTATCTGTCAATGTAGCGATGTGGTTACTTATGTATTTAATACGTCATCAATTGTAACAAAAGTACACAGGTATTTGTCATGGGAACTGATTTGCATCTTTCTCCGTAATTTGAGTCAAGGCACTATTCTGCGATATATACTGCGATTTTATTCTTCAAAATTAGTAGAATGAAGAAGAAAGTGCAACTTTTTTAAATTATGCCAAATAGATCTATATATGAAACCCAGCAGTGTTAATTCGGAAAGTAATGATTGACATTTTGTTAATTTGATTGAAGGTTCAATTGCTTCTTCCGGAGCCCGCAAGATCTTAATAAGCCAGGTATACACAGTTACAAGTACGCATGCGCATATCTGCTGCTGTTTTGTCGTGATTTAGTGAAAACAGCAGCGAACACTCGTACATTTAGCATGTGGCCTAAATCAACCCAGTTTGCTATAAAAAAAAAACGTTTAAAAAAAAGTATCAGAAGGAAGGGCGCATAGTTGTGATTTCCATTTGTAGCATGTAAATGTTGTGAAATTAAATAATTATCAGATTCCTTCATTTTTTGGACGAACATGACGTATCCTACAATATGTAGTCGTTTTTAGGGTGTAATTATTGTGTGTAGGCCTTGTTTGTACCCTTGTTGATTACCCACAATCCATTGCACTCAACGACTGTGAATAGGCTTATTGCCATGGGACGAAGTACAAGTTTGTAGTGTGTTCTTCGGGTAAGACTACGGTACCCCGTGACAGTTAAGTATGATTTAATGTTTTTATGGTTTTTACGATGACTCAGCGCGTTTCAACTGACCCAACTAATTACTTAACATCCAAACCCTTTCCTTTATGCTGGGTCTTCTCATCGTTAAAAAACAAAACATGTGTTGGGCTAATGTAGCATCGATAATATGTTTCATATGTTTGGAGGGATATGACGTCACTCTTACAGTACAAAATGCACATGCATTAATTTGAATATTTTTGTGTCGATTAAATTCAAATCAAGAGGGTTTATCAGAGAATATCATTTTTTATGTATAGCACACATTTATCGACTGGTTTTATCGACTTTACCTTTAAATAAAGGTACAAACAAAGATTATTTTTACTAAAAATCGCCAGAAAACCACATAAATTTCTTCTCGAATTGCCATCCGGAATTTTACGGCAACGTTAATAGCCTATATTATCTCAGGGGCTATTTTCAGAATGCTCCTGTTTTATTTTTTTATTACAATTACTCGTTTATTCATATAATTTGTCGCCGAACAAAAAACCCTAACAACGTGATTAATCTTAAATTTTCGCTAAATAATGTTACGAGTGACGGAGTGTAGAATATAATTTGCATAGTTCAATGTCACTAAGGGAACAAGTCATAATTTGCGCCTTAATTAGACTACCGTGATTAAACACAGATACCTTTATATTAATTAGACTACCGTGATTAAACACAGATACCTTTATAATAAAGCCTTACAGTATATTAGATACTTCACAGATACATGCAAAACATTCAATATAGGCATACTTTAATTTCCACTTTCTACTTTAATTTGTAAATAATCAAAATCAATAATCAGGGTTTGAGCCATGAGAACTACTCTTCTTTCTCCAAAAGGGCATTTTATCATTTGTTTCCCTTGTTAGTTATTATTAAAGGACTCCCTGGATCACATCATAAATCGCCCTATTTGCCAAGAAATTGGGCCATAACGGTATGAGTGTTGCATTACATTGCAAAATTAGACCAACAGTGTAGATATCACTCACTGAGGGGTATATATACATAAATCATCTTTTTGAAGTATATCGGTAATTTCCATTGCAAATTTTGAATCTTACATACATTGTCACACTATATTGTATGCATTATGATGTGGCATTTAATGATGACAACATCGTTAACAATAAACCCAGGCTGATTAATGCTTTAAAGTTGCTATAGGTTAGTAGTGATTTTGTGCAATCAACTTTCAAGTATTCTTCAATCATGACGTAATAGGCCATGGGTCAATTTACACTTAGCTGACACCTAGTTCAACATTCAATGGATGTTTTTTTTTTTGGCAAACTTAAGGGAGAAATATGAGAGCGAGTAAGGTTTGACTTCCATGAGGGAGGATTGCTTCAATAATACCGAAGTTAAAGAGTACAAGGGAAAATGCTAATATTAAAAGAGATTTCAATAGACATGTAGACTTGACTTTCATTGATCTGAAACCTTGTATGTATGTTAGGGAAACCCCAACTCCGCGTCGTTTTTTCCTCGCCAAGGGGTGAAAATGATGAAAAAGTGTTATTACGTAATATATTTGGTGACGTCACGGGGGAACGCAGGAACTTGCAATAATGTATGTTCTGTGCAGTGTACTGTATGTATGGAGAAATCTCAAACCCTCGAAAAACATTATACTTTTGAACATTTGTTTAAAGAACATCAGACACGACATTCGGAAAAGTAGTTATGTCAAATTACGTCATTAAACAAATTACGTCATAAAATAAATAACGTCATTAAATAAATTACGTCATTTGTTTACCCATTCGTAGGCTATACGCATGTTGTACCGCAATGGCGTCAAGTAGCGTCGATAGTGCTTTTGGATTCCGATAGTGATATTCATGAGGGCCGGTGTGTGAAGGAAATGACCGACCATCGTGCGGAAGTCTTCTCATATATGTTCGAACCAGAAATAAGCAAAGAGAAAGTCGGATCGGAAAGCAATGGTGAGGACGGGATCGCTCGTCTTGAAGGAACAGAGTGGTAGGTAGTAGTCTAGAAGCTTATGCCATAGTAATGGCCCATATGTATCGTAACATTAGGTTTCTCTACCTATGCAGCACATTTTGGCTATGGCATGTTAGCCACCGTGATGCTTTGCCTCATGATGTCATTCAACACACGGAATGTCTTAGTAATTAATTTAATTAAAATAACAATGAAACGTGTTTAAAACTCCAAATCTGGAGTAAAGTTTTGTTTACATCAATCTGTGCAAGTTTGAAGGCAATGATGTATATTGATCTTTAAAGGCATCATACGTATTAAAAAGGGTGCGGGCCATTATTATCGAGGAATCTCTCAATTTATTACACGTGTTTAGCGGATGCCGATGCTATATTTACGTTGCAACGTAAATAGCATCGGCATCCGCAAGGCACGTGTAATAAATAGTGCTATTGCCATCGATATTAATATAAGAATTGTTAAAAGATTATCTCACTCCCATTTTTTCAGTTGGAATATAGGATCTTAATGTAGCTCATGCCTCGCACACCTGTTTGCAAAAAGTATTTGTAATGGAAGATACTGTAATAATATCAAATTTACATTTCAAAAGGAACTGTTTATCAAAAGGCTTACGATAAGCATCGAAAAAATACTTCCAATCTTTATTTTTGTTGTCGTCGATGTATCGCTTGACCCAGGTACACTTTAAACTCTGAGAGAAAGATAAGACATCCACCATATCAAGACCACCATTAGTGTTTATTAATGTCGAGCGTTACATTTGGTTAGGCTTGTTATTCCAAATAAAAGAATTAAGTTTTGTTGGGTCGTGTAAATGTGGCCTTTCAGGTCAAGGGCATGTCCAGTTGCGTAATTTGGGTAGGGGGGCACTGTGCCATACCCCTCAGGTTCACCCCGAAAAAAATTGCAAGGATTAGGATTGGAACCTAAAAATTTGTCCCTACAGTGCACCATTTTGCATCTCAGCACCCTTCACATTACAACACTTTTCCAACGGTGGTCAAACTTAGCCAACCACACAAACAAACGCGCACAATATTAAGTTACGTAGTATTCTTGAAGTGTGATTGTGGACAAATAAAATAAAGCCACACACAAGTATATGGACCCCTGGTTGCGATTTGGTGTCATCATAGAATTACTGAGAGTATTTTTTATCCAACAAGTTTGTACCCTGTAACAACTAGTTTAACTGTAACGGTTTGGTTGTAAACAAATTAATGTTCAGTATCTCAGCATCGGTATTCTGTAAGAAATAATCGTTATTTTACAGGATTTTTGCGTCCTTGCTGCCGGTGAGTTCCGTAATTTGACAGACTGACTGAATGATTGAAAACATCACGTTAAGAAAAAATAAATCCTATTTAAGCGGCGCAAACCCTTGTATATTACCTTTAAACTTTATATATTAAATGAATACACGAAGTATTCTAGATGAAGGGGAATAATTCTTGAAACTCGATATCCATAAAACCTACTCCCATCGCTCTACGCCGCATTTTGTGGCACGTGTAACGCACGATTAGATCTGATTCATCCGTCACTAGAAATACGATCGGATGCGAACCATCCATATCTACTTCATCCTTGTCAAGAAAACCATCCTCGCAGATCAACTAACGTCACAAGATTTAAATTGAGTTTTATTTCAAACCAAAGTTTGTATTTACCCAGGCAACACCTATACAGTATTAAGGTACAGCAACATACAAGTATTCATGTATAGCGAGCGAAATTTGGGCTATATTTATATTAGATTCGGGCAGTGTTGGGAAACAGATTCAGGCAGCACAGTTGGGAAACATGATTCGAGCAAACATTTAACTCTAGAATTTCCATCGAATACTGCAGTGATTACCGAAACAAATGCCAGTAGCCCGAATTGTGGGGGTGGGGGCATATTTTTCCCGCATCATACGCCTATGCCTACATCACTACATCGGGATTATCTGAAGTTACCATTATCATTACCCAGGCAACATCTATATAGTATTAAGGTACACCTGCACGGTATAAAATAACCGGCGAATTATTAATACAACGCTATAGAGTGGCTTAACACAAAATTTTGCAAGATTCTAAAGCCATGATTTTCTATTACACAATTATCTCCAGTTTCAATCTAGCATAAAATAAATTATACCTCTAGATTGCCGGAAATAACATTCTCCAGAGCCAATAGTTATATTATTTTAGCATAACTGAAATGAGATCGATGTTAAGTCGGGCAATCTTTTTCTACCGGGCCGGATTGGAGCATCTTGCGTTTCGGATCTGGCAGCGAGTCGGTATTTAAGAGCTAGCCCATGTCCTATACTGACAATTTCTGGCGACTGCCCTCGGAATAAGGATTTATAAATATGCACCCGCGCGAAGCGTCTCTTTGAGACGGGTGTGACTTCCTCTACTTGCTCCCGGGTTGACAATGTTTGGCGGAGGCACTCTAACCATGTGCCGTATACCTATGCGCCGTATACCTCCTATGTGCCCATGGCCAAGCGCGCAAAACAGTTAACCCTCTGAGACAGGTGTGCTCTCTAGTTGCTCCCGTCCCAGACAACATTTCTGGCGACGCCACCCTGAATATTACAATTATTCCGTTTTGGGGGAAATGTGGTTTAACTTAGGGATATTTTATATTAAGTCGTAGGCCCATATAAGAAACGCACATGCTCTTAATTTGCCCAAATTTGTCACAGTCGATCAAAAGTTTGCATAACCTATAGTAGAAAATGGGAACGGCATTTATGTCGGTATGTTACAGTACGTAGGCCAACATATGGGCCTATCCAAACACTTTGTCCATTGGCTTAAGCAGAGAAAAAAAAACGTTAGTCCACTATACTGCATGCTAACAATGAACCATTAATTCATGTGTTGCTTGATACCACACGCACATCGTACATGCTTTTTTATGTTACCGGTACGTCAACGGCATATTATGCCCGATATGCGCGTCTGTTGTACTTATCGAATTGGGCCGACGGGCACCGTTTTACAAGGTATCTGTGATTGGTCTATCGGTCATTGTTACACTATGACGTAACGATGCTCGGTAAGAAAACACAGAAGAAATGCCAGTAAAGAATTATTTAAAGATAACAACATATTTTACGTCAAAGAATTTAATAAAACCGTAACCACAAATGAGTAAAAGGACAACTGATGAAATCAAGTTTGTGACTGATGCTGGGAGCTGATACAATTTGTTTCCTTTTTGTGCGCGAAGATTCGGTTAATTGATTCCCAGGGCACATAAGGTAATTATTTTCAGCCGATTCACATCCAGTACGTAAGTAGTTACTGATGTACGGTTCATAACATACACCAGTAATTACTGGTGGATGTTTAAATTTCTCCTAACATCCTAACCCTAACTTCAGTAACTACTGAGCAACTACTAAGCCCGTCATAACATGTGTTATCGTGTTATACACTTTCATCAGTAGTTACTGAGTATCCTACGAAGCCCTAGAGGGGACATAGTAAAAAATAAAAATTATCACGTACGTACGTAATAATAACACGTACGT
>JAODFY010178034.1:0-10815 GCA_027580055.1 Paracaudina chilensis | reverse complement strand
CCTAAAATATCTACATTACATTCCTGACCAGCAGATAATCACCATGGAAAGTGACCCCTACGACCCCACCAAAGGAAAACCCCAAGCTACTTGAATGCAGTGAAGGCAGACTTTCCGCCTTGGGGCCTAGAAAAGGGGAAACTTTCTAAAACAATTAAATTGTTATATATTGTTTATTTCAAGGTACAACAATTGTCAACAATTGAAAACTTTGACAAACTTATATTGCTTTTTGGTCCATTTTCTCCCTGAAATAAGCATATTTTTTCTGAATTGAGCATTGATCTTTTGACCTTTGGGTCAAATGTAGTTTAACCTCCTGATTAAAAAAAAAACAACACGACAAGTCTGTACGACCATCTAACTGTGCCTAATAAGAAAAAAAAAAAAAACTTTGACCTCATATAACTTCGTACACGAAGGTCGCACAGGGTTCAAACAGTGATGGTTCATAGGTCACCCGGAAGCGGATCGATGAGAGGATTACATTAACGCAACTCCAACCCTAACAGACAATTCGTTCTCAAGTTATCGCAAAAAACTAATTAACCTCTGGTGACCTTTGATCACATGACCGTTAAGTTGGAAAATGTAATTCTGTAATTCTTGCGAGAATGGTTCTCACAAAATTTCTGCAGGCGACTATGTTCCTATGTCGTTCTCTTAAGATTAAACAGTTTGGTTTCACAGTCTGCATGATATGCAAATTAATTACTCTTTTGTACAAGGACATGCAAGATTTCTTTGAAGTTGTCCAAAAAGGTCCACAATAATTGTCAAAATTTACAATAATAATCCATACAAATTAAATTGTTCCACTCAAAAGAGCATATTGATGTCCAAATTCAGGAAAACTATATTGCATATATGGCTTGAGTATAAAAAATAATCCAATTCACATTTATTCTTGTTGAATTTCCAACATGGTTTCAGAAATTGTAGAAGAAATCCAAATTATCAAATTAAGTACACTGTAGCCCATGCAATGAAGCTTGTTGTCTGTTCCAACCTGTAGGCCTATGTACATTATATTATGAACTGTGTATGCAGTGTGTATGCAATCCAATGGCTGTATAAATGGGTCATACTAAACAGTGCCCGGTACGCCCGGCGGTGGAAATAATGCCCGGTCGTTGCACGGGTATAAATAAATGGCCAGTTCACTGAACATGAATGTAAACAGGAAGCTGGGGATTACTGGACTTGCTGCTTCTCTTTTGTTAGGAACAATTCAAATGAAGTCCTGTGTGGTTGTTTGTATTGTACACATTGTCAAAAGTTGTGCATATGCACTGTGCTAAACTGATACATGTAGGCCTGCAGGCCTATCCCTAACGCTGTACGTAGGCCATATTCTGTATAAACTGTCAGTATATATAACAAGCATGGCAAATCATAAACAATAAGTGTTCATCATTTATGAGTTTTAGATGAAAATTCTGAAGCAAATGATAACGTTTATTTCAACTTCATACAATTAACTTACAAGACACTTAATTCTGATCCAATTCACAGTGATCCTTAATCTACTAAACTAAACTTATAGTTGGATTAGTGTAATATGTTTGAGATCTCAGAAGTTTGCAATCATACATCAAACAGGCAGACATATTTTGGCATTCACATGCACATTGGCATTTTACATGTAAATTTCAGGTTCCTGAGTTGATTTTTAATAATTCACATATTCTAGGGAGAAAAAAAGCTCACTAAAAGTTCAGTATGTACAGCCTGAAAAAAAAACCCCATGCATTGCCATCAATGATGGCATATGAGGACTCACAATAAGCTAACATTGTTACAGAGAACATAATTCAACTGATTGGAATGTATGAGTTATGTTGCAGACTCGGTCCGGCAAGAGTTACATACTACCATAAACTCGGATGATTTCATTACGAACCTAGTGAGTAAACTTGTTCCTGCCATAGTAGAGTCCGTAAAAGAGCGAATTTGCACTGAAATTCTCGATGCACTTCAACTCGAACTCTCAGAAAAGCAAAAGCAACTTGACGAAGCTAGGGAGGAACTCGGTCAACTCAGACGGGACCTAGTTGCAGTTCAAGATTCCGTTGATCGACAGGAGCATTACTCCAGGCGCAACTGATTGCGGTATTTCTGAATCACGGTATTCCTGAATCTCCTGGTGAATCAACAGATGAGCTTGTGGTTAAGCTAGCTACCGAGAAACTGAACATTACCCTAACCCCGGGTGAAATAGATAGATCTCATCGCATATCAACCGGACCCAGAGCAAGCAACACATCAAACGCCGCCAAACATAGAGCCATCATCGTCAAACTCAGCTCTTACAACTCAAGGAACAGAATATATCGAGCGAGGACCGCACTAAAGGGCACCAGAATTTTCATCAACGAGGACTTAACCCGTAAGAACCAGGAGCTATTTGCCCATGCCCGCAAACATGGAAACGTGAACAGATCGTGGACCCTCGATGGCAATATTTTTGTCACTGATAGATCTGAAAGGATAATACCGAATTGCTACCGTTCAAGACCTGGAAAAGCTTCAGTGATTATGTACATGTATGTAGGCCTACGTTTAGCCGCCATTTTACATCATCACTTTACGTCCATTCAGTAGGTTTCATGTACACCTACTTTTCACTAGGATCCTTTGTTGTTATATACTTAGCGTGTAATTATCTGTTTCGTTGGTTTATGGATTACCTAGAGGATTTTCTTTAATCGTGCGTCTCCGTTCGCTCGACTCCCCCTTTCACCGCCTGATCCAGGTCTATGTATACTTTTTCTTGTTACTCTCTTCCTTTTTCCGTTTTGTTACTTTGTTGTGTTTTTTTTAATGGACCCGATTACCTTATTTGATCACCTTTGTTGTATTTGTATTCATAGCTTACTTCCCAGCAGTTATTATTCTATTGGTAATTGCTGTGTCTGCTCTACGGCCATTAAATGGCATAATGGCTGTGCAAATAATACTATTGTTAATTTACATCAGGATATCTCCTGTATCATTTGTAACAACACCCCTAACAATAATTCCCCTTTAAGCACTTATTGATCCTGACATTAATTCTGCGCTCAATGCTCATACTAAAAATTGCAAGTATTATAACTGATTTTTTTAATGATTTTTCTAACGATACATGGAATAAGAAACTCACCCTTTATCATGTAAACGCTAGGTCGATGAATAGTAATTTCAACAATTTATTTTTATCACAAAGATCCACCAGGCATAAGTTTTCTATAATTGGTGTCACTGAGACTTGGTTTAATTATTCTGATAACTTACATACTATTTTCAACATTCCTGGTTATAGTCTGGAACATTCCTCTAGACAAGGTCGAGGTAGTGGAGTAGCCTTATATATAAACTCAGCCCTTACTTACAAACCTCGTCCCGACCTAAGTATATTTATGGGAGGCATTTTTGAATCCACCTTTATTGAAATCCAGACCTCTCACTCATCTGTCATTATAGGGATTATCTATTGCCCAATTGGAATTAGTGACGTCGTATTTGAAAATTTCTCTACCCTATTTATCTCATTAAATTGTAAAAAGAAGCAGTGTTTCCTAATGGGCGACCTTAATTGTAAGTGTAAACAATTTATTAACCTTGTAAATTCTTATTCTTTTCGACCACTTCACAGCTTACCTGTGCTGCTAGAGTAACATCCACTTCTGCGACACTCCTTGATGTAATGTTTACTAACAGTTTATCATTCTTTGCCCTATTTATCGGGCGTAATTCTGGACGACATTTCTGACCACTTCCCTGTTTTTACTCTTGTTGACAGATATTGTTAAAAATTGTAATTCTTTAGCTACCGTTACTTATTCAAGGAATGTTAATCCAGTAATCCAACAATTATTCTATCGTATGATATCAATATTGCATTTAATAACTTTAATAAAATATTTGGTAATCATTTAAATAACTGTATTCCATATGTTACTCTTACCAAGATGGGAAATTGCCATAATAAGAATGAGTGGTTAACTCCAGCCATTATCAATTCTTGTCAAACTAAAAATCGTTTGTATAAAAAATACCTCCGTAGTAGAACCAAGAATAACTTTGATTACAAGCGTTACCGTAATCGCCTTATATCCGTTATCGGAATGGCAAAGAAATCGTTTTATTCTAATTTATTTAATAATGTTAGTCATGATATAAAAAGCATGTGGCGCTCCATTAATGCCCTTTTGTATGGTCGTGGCACCAATCACACTCCTGATAAGATTACTCATCAGGGGGTCAATGTTTCTAATCCGTTGGAGGTCGGTAATATCTTAATGACTACTTTACTAACATATAGGACCAGTTACTCAACAAAAGATTTCAAACGTACTCTCACTATTGCTCCCGTAATTGACTCTATATTCATTAATCCCACTACATTTGATGAGATCCTGAAAATAATTTTATCCCTCAAACCCACTGCTGCTGGTTTTTAATCTCGCCCTTGAGCAGGGTATAGTTCCCACCTCCTTAAAAATTGCCCGTGTTGTACCCATCTTTAAATCTGGAGACAAGAAATCCGTTATTAATATAGACCTATCTCAGTTCTTCCTTGTTTCTCTAAAGTTCTTGAGAAACTAGACTTTATACATTTATAGCTAAGCATAAGTTACTATACGATTACCAATTCGGTTTCCTTCCTGGTAGGTCAACTACGCATGCTATTTTACACTTCACCAATAAAGTGATGGAAGCGTTCGAAAATAACAAATTTGCTTCCGGTATTTTTCTTGACCTTTCAAAAGCTTTTGACACACTTGACCATGACATTTTACTAAATAAACTTGGGGTCCGGGGTACTGCCCTCAAGTGGTACCTTTGTGACCGCCATCAGTTTGTTACTATCAATAACGTCAACTCTGCTTCCAACCCTATTAGTTGTGGTGTTCCTCAAGGTTCTATATTAGGTCCGTTATTGTTTATTATTTATGTTAATGATCTCCACATTGCTAGCAATAAGTTTCATATAATTTCTTAAGCCGATGATACTAACCTTTTTTTCCCTAGTAGTAACATTAATGTTCTGTTAGATACTGTACAAACTGAATTCATTAATATTCATAATTGGTTTTGTGCAAATAAGTTATCTCTCAATGTCAAGAAAACTACTTAATATAATGTTTTTAGTTCGCCCTCTAATAATTTTAATCCTACCATTAACAGTATCCGGCTTTGTGGAGTAAATATTAAACTTTCTATTGTTACCAAATTCCTTGGTGTCCTTATATTAGATAATCATCTCACTTGGAATAATCATATTGAGCATAGTAATATGAAAGTGTCAAAAGGTGTGGGTATTCTCACCCGGCTTTGCCACGTCCTTCCGAGAAGTACTATGGTTACTCTGTATAACTCTGTTTAACACGCTTATCCTTCCTTATCTCACTTACTGTAATATTATATTGGGTAGCACATACGCTTCCAGAATTCAACCTCTTTTTTGCTTCAAAAACGTGCTATTCGCTATATTTGTAATGATGACTACCTCCAACATACTGCCCCTCTTTTTGCCAATCTTAATGTACTTAATATCTATGACTTAAATCGTTACTATGTTGGCATATTTATTTTCAACTGGTTTCATGATACCACTCCGTTAACTATTTTCAGCTCCGTGGTGTTACTCAGTCTTATCCTAGTCGTGCTTTAAACCAACTATATGTTCCATATTTTAGGCCTAGGTCATTCCAACTCATTATTCGCTTTATTGGAACCAAAATCTGGAATTCCCTACCGATTAATATTACAGTGTGTAAATCAATGAATACTTTTAAAAAGCGTTTAAAAAATCACTTCATAATTAATTGTGATATATATATATATAGGTTTGTTCACCATTCTATTACTTTTTTCTCCTTTGTGATTACTGACCTTACTGTTTTTGTATATATTTACTTGTTTTTTGGTTTGTTCACATTTTTAGGGGTGTCAACGTACATAAGCTCTTTCGAGCTTCTTGTTGACACTCCTCAGTCTCCTTCTTATGTTACCTACAACTATGCATTATATTGTTATTATTATATTATGAAAGAGATTGAAATAAAGTTTGATGAATTGAATTGAATTGAATACGGGCGAAAGTTGTTTATCATTAGATAAACAAATTTCACGCCTGGCCAAATTTCGATGTAAATAAATTGTAAATTAGATAACATTCATTATGTCAGGACGACCCCAGACCGAAGCCTTCTGGGATAAGATAATTCTCGTAAGCATGGATGTTTCCCTATAATTTTTAAATTTTGAGGGCGGTAATATATGAAAACAAATAAATACCCGGCCCCATATACCACCCTGGCCTACCGCTCGTGGCGCATCTATTGTTAGTTATCATTTCAAAAATTAATTTAAATACCGTCGAAAAGCAATGATTTGATAAGAATAATGACGAGGCCATCTTTTAGGTCTATATAATGGTGGGCGCAGGATTCGACATGTGTTTGGCTCCACTTCTACCAATAACCTTGTGCCGCGGCGGAAACAATTAAGATGAGAGCGCATCCGTGTTAGAACGGCCAGCGAAAGAGCAGGTACTATAGTACTCTAAGAGCTCCCGTATTGTAGCTTTACGAGCAAGTCAACATGGGGTTATATCTGTTACTCCTACTGGCCTGGGCGACTGGTAAGTTTATTTTTTATCCCCAGTCGTTCTATACCTTTTAGGAAAACAATATCATTAATAGCTGTATTAATATTTTGCACGAAATTACTACTGGAAAGTTATAACACCAATCGCTGCAACAAACGGTCACGGTTAAAGGTTACATTATAATGATGGGTATATGATGTGGTATGTTTGCCACAAAAAGAGCTTAGCTGTCATTTAAGCATGTATATAAAAGATCATTTTAATAGAAGTTTTATGTATGTTAATTTTGGTCACCCAACAAACTAATCTGGAATTCATTCTAAAAACCCATTTTTTTCTTAGTAAATTATTTCGTGATTAAAATAGGTATCAAGAGGAGTAAGTTCATTACTTTACATATACATGTATACATATACATTCATATAAATTCATATTCATATACATGTAGGTCTACATTCATATTGATTCATATATACATTCATATACATATACATAGTCATATACATATACATATTTTTATATACATATTCATATTCATTCATATACATATCCATATATATATATTCATATTCATATACGTCTACATTCATATACAATAAGCCGATTGAATACTAGCATGCATGTAAATTAACTCAGTTTGTCAGCTGACTATAGAACCCAGAATCACATCCTAGAGTCTGCCAGTTATTTTCATTCCCGTGTATATCAGTATCACGTTTAATCAATAAACATTGTTTTATCATCATACTATCAGTATCAAGTATAATCAATAGACATTGGTTTATCATCATACTATCAGTATCAAGTATAATCAATACACATTGTTTTATCATTATACTATCAATAACAGTATAATCAATACACATTGTTTTATCATTATACTATCAATAACAGTATAATCAATGAAAAATGTTTTATCACCATACTATCAGTATCAAGTATAATAACTAAAAATTGGTTTATCATTATGCTATCAATAACAGCACAATCAATTAAAATTGGTTTATGATTATACTATCAGTATCAAGTATAATCAATACACATTGTTTTATCATAATACTATCAATAACAGTATAATCAATAAAAATGTTTTATCATCATACTATCAGTATCAAGTATAATCAATACACATTGTTTTATCATAATACTATCAATAACAGTATAATCAATAAAAAATGTTTTATCATCATACTATCAGTATCAAGTATAATCAATAAAAATTGGTTTATCATTATGCTATCAGCAGTATGAAGTATAATCAATATAAATGTTATATCATCATACTATCACTATAATCAAGAAATAAATTACCATCATACTATCAGTATCAAGTATAATCAATAAAAATGGTTTTGTCATCATACTATCAGTATATAATCAATAAAAATGTCTAACATCATACTGTCAGTATCAAGTACAATTAATTTTAAAAAAAAATCATCATACTATCAGTATCAAATATAATCAATAAAAATTGAGTTTTAGAAACATAACATAAACTGAAGAACCTTAGTTTTGCCAGACTGGCAAAACTCATTTGAATTCCTTTCATGATTATAGCCTGGTTATTAAAGCACTAATCAGCGTTTATTTTTAACGGTTTTGTCATCATTATAGCACATTATAATGCATATATAATGTGACAGTGTAACAATGATTAATAATTTGTTGTAAGGAAACAAAACAAAAAGGAATTATATGTATACCGCCTTAATTCTCTGGCACAAAATGACATGAGCGCTGACCTGTACCTACATGCACGTTTCACTCCAATAATGCTGTACAGGCCATATAGCGTGAGATGTAACGCGAACGTGCCGTTATCCGACCACGAGAATAGCTAATATGTATTCCCAGAAAAAGTTCGGCGACAAAATGTAACACTCATGCAGCTATGGTCCAATTTCTTCGCAAATAAGGCGTCTGTGTAACGGTGTGAAAGAGGCTTTTGATCATAACTTATATAAGGGAAACCAATGACACGATCAATTCTTTTGGTGAAAGAGCTTAATGCTCAAGCTTCAAACCCGGATGATTGCATGGGCCTTGGGCCTTGGGCCAGATGCCGAAAAAAGAACGAGAGAAAGGAAGGAGGGAGAGAAAGAAAGAGAGAAAAAATAAGGAAGGGAAGTGAAAAGAAAGAGATTGTGAAAGATGGGGAGAGGGAGGGATACAAGATCGCAATGCGCGGGAACTGTTTGTGATTTGCATGAGGGCCCATGATAGCTCCATATAATAATGCCATGCCTCATCGGTGGCCCCTATAAGAATTTTGGGCCAATGTTCGGAAATGATCATAGAAACCACGAGATTGAAAAAACAAATTCCGGTTTGAGACTCAGGGTTGGGGTTAGAAATGGTGGATAACCTCAACACTATATAGAGGGAAAACATAAACTGGGTCAAAAGCATGACGTCGACGTTGGGCCTCATTCATTGAGAAGTAATAGGGACAAATTAGTGATTAGTAAATTAACATCATCGTGCCCCCTTCCTCGTTCGGGGTCATAACAGATTTCTAAAATTTCTATAAAAAAAAATAGCAGCGAGATGGCCGCAGATCGCATCCCAGGCAAACAAAATGTCAGACTGCGGGCGTCCGCGTATAACCAAAAAGACGTTAGAAAGCGCATCATTTACAACATGTAACAATGCAGTGGCGTGCACAGGATTTTTGAGTTGGGGGGGGGGGGGAATATGGGAACCCCCGACTGAAATGGGAGAGGGGTCTACGGGGAATTTTTCGAAGAAAAAACGGCTAGAAGCAAAATGGTGCCACCAATTGCTAGTTTCAATCTTGCGATTCTGGGGGAATTTCAGGGGCGCCGCCAGGATTTTGTGATTGGGTAGGGGGGCACGATCCAAAATGGTATTAGTAATTTGTGCCCTGGGGGAGGGCGTGACTAATCTTAAATTTGAGGGGCGTGGAAGGATTTCCTGCGATGGGGTTGTGATCTACCAGATATTAGCGGAGCGCCACCAAAAAATGTATCTTAGATTACCGGAAAATGGCACTTCCCAGGCCTTGTAGGCATTAAGTCAGTTGTTTGTATATTTTACAAATTTAGACGCAAAATTTAGAACGTTTTTTTTTTAGGCAAAGTGCTACATGGTTTCCCTGTCAAAATGCACACGTTTCTGTCCGAAATACAAAAGTTAATTATATAACCATTTAACCATTGCAACATAGGTGCAATGGTTCAGCTGAAAAGTCGAAGCTGGAAGCTGAAAAGTCGATATGCGTGACACCATCTAAGCGGAGCGCCACCATCGGTTGGCTGTTGCTAATGATATCTCCCAAATTGCCGGAAACTTTCCAAACCGTACGTGTATATTGTACGTATGTTAATTACTACCGTTTCTGTAGTCGAAGCTAGTTTATTAAAGGCTGCCATTTCAATAATCAATTACAATGGAAACTCAATGAGAAGCATCAAGCTTGCTGCCTGTTATGATGTTTTGTGATAGCTACATATAGGCATATACGAGGCAGGATTCGGTCTTGAAAATCGAAAAGGAGCCATATTAATTTCGGGCACCATTGTAAGCATAATTTTTGGCATGTCGTTTTAATAGGGCCTATGCCGCAGGTAGAAGCGTGCCTGAATCTCTCTCGACATTTTGCCGGGAAAAATCCGTTGAAAGCATTTTGTAATTTTGGTATAATTTATCATAATTCCGAGCATGTGAACTGCCGTTCCCTGCTATCTGAGAGGTAGTTCTTTCTGATTTTTTGTTTTTGCTACGCTCCGCGCAAACATGTAGACAAAGGTAAATATATATAATATGAGCTAGTACATGTGTTGCGTTATAGATATTACGATAAGAGATATAGGGTTTTGACGGATGCTTTAACAGTCACACATACGATTTCCATAGGCCTATAGACCTATGCACTGAACTGTGATTTATGTGGAAGTTTTAAAAAAAAAATCCAGTGAAAAAAAATCTGACAATTATTAGAGGAGAATACAATACAGTCAATGGTGACATTTCTATCACAGTGGCTATTCAGTTGTTGATATATATGGACTTTAGACATCTAGCAACATTTGTAGATGCACATCTATGCATTTTGAAGCATTTTGAATATTTATTTATAGAAATAAAATCGTTTAAGAAGAACTGTTGCTGTCATGGGCGCCCACTTTTGAAAGTCGGGGGAGGCATCATTTTATTACAGTACTATAGCAAAAACTATAGTATCACTACTTCAA
>JAODFY010177923.1:0-10815 GCA_027580055.1 Paracaudina chilensis | reverse complement strand
CCGATCTGTGAAATATCCCTCAAAATATCCCTGAACTTGATCTGTCCAGGCATGGTCGACTTATCGTGTTTACAAGCAAAGCGTCACATACACACACACATACACACGCTGGCACGATTGCATAGATTCCTTGAGACAACCTCAAGGAATCAAAAACAACCATTCTACTAAAAAAATAAATAGGAGACCAAATTACACTGAAAATCTAATTGCAATAGCATTTTTTTGTTGTTGTTGGGCTATCGACTTTTGAAATCAAAGAAACTTTTCCTGTTTTTTTCTTTGTATTAGAGAATTTGATTTTCACTGGACTATGTTAAACCTACATTGTTACACACAAAAATTTAAAAAAATTATATAAATTAATTTAAAAAAAAGGACTATTGGAAGCAGCAGGCAACAAAAACTAATACAACGTAAGTACACACAATGATTGCTGATGCTGATTGGCTTAACTCACCCCCTCCCCCTCCCAGGGGGAGATATGTACCCTACACCGGGGTGGGGATTACACTAACTGTGTGTAGAAACTTCTTTTTAAGGTTCAACCCTGAATATGCTAGAAACAAATGCTAGATTTCTCGTGTCATTTGTTGATTACATTTTGCTAATTTACATTTAATTAAATTATCTTTATCTTGCAGGAAGTGGAAGTGGGGAAAAGGAAGGGTTTTTAATTATAAATAAGTAATGTTTAAGAGTAAATGGAGCCAATAATTTGCCTAACATTACATCTGAGGTGAGGCCATCACCATTCACGGGACTTTTCAACGGGAGAGAGTCCATGAATGGATTTTTTGTTTTTTGGAGGGGGGGGGGGGGGGAGATGGGGCTAATTGCTTCAGATCTTTAATATTTTATGCAGAGGTTGTGCATTTGAGGGTTACACATGTAGCTGAGGCACTCACAACACAAACTCACAGCTTCTCTGTTCGGCAAAATAAACTGTTTAAACTGCGATCTGTCATGAACCCTTCAAGAGACAGAAAACGGAAAGGGTTAACCGACAGATGCAGCAAGGGGATTATTTAAATGAGAACAGGGAACTGCCCCACCCCCCCAGAAACTTCCACCTGTGGGCCTACGACAGGATATTGTAGAGCTACCACGGTTCGCAAATGGGGTTCGTTCGACCTCCAGGGGGTCACCGGGGGGGTCAGCTGGGGGAAACATGTAGTCGATGGAGGCCCAGGGGGCTAGGTGACGGTTGAGGGGATCTTAAAAAAATCACCCTAAAAAGAACCACAAGTGGAATCAATTTAAAGTATTTATAAAGCATTTCTTCAGTCGGGTGGTACGGTAGCCTATACAGTTTTAGTCTCCATCGGCGGGCCATCGAATGCCCTAATAATGGTAGCCCTTTGACTGCAATGCCGGTTCACTGTGTTTCCCATATTTGGCATATAACATATTTGGAACTTGGGGGTCAGAGGCAAAAAATTCCTAGGGGCCACATGGGGAGTTGTAGGTTTGGGGTGTGGGCAGTCAGTAGTGATGAAAAGCTTGAGAACCGTCATCTTAGGGGATAAATCTATATTCACGACCTAGACACCCGGACCTATCCACACCTATCCACATCAACTTTTAGAACTTTCATTTATAATACTACTCCCCTTCTTTGCCAATCATAATGCTAATTAGGAAGAATTTTACAATTTGAGAAAAACATTTTATTGATTTTTTTTTTCTTCTCTGCGACAAATTATAGGGATGAACCAGTAAAAATCCCACTATATAATACATTGAGATGCAGCAGATGAGATATGGTCAATGTTTACGTAATTCCAGACAGAATTTGTAGCTAAAAGGAATTTGGCATGGGTTTTCTGATGCTTTTGGGGTAAAAAAAATAATCGCCAAATTATCCATCAATTGTGGTGGCTTGGTGACGTGCTGGAGTCGAGAATAGGAAAGGTTAAAATCTCTGACCCGAATATGCTAGAAATCTGCTAGACTGGTCAGCTCATTTGCTTGTATGTATGGGGCTCATAAATGACTCTCACCCAAATATGCTAGAAATCTGCTAGACTGGTCAGCTCATTTGAAGTTATGTATGGGGCTTCGACAAATAACAAATTTCATGGCAGGGGGGGTAAGTGAAATCAATTTTGGCGCTAGAGTTTAACTTTAACCTTTAAAGTAACAACAGTCAAAGAAAGAATAGTTTAGTTTAGTTTAAATACATGTGTATTGATTTGATACTGGATAGTCTATGGTGAGCACTACTGTAATAATAATATCTAATATCTGGCATTTATATAGCGCCTTTTCACCGAAGTGCTCAAAGCGCTTTACAGACATTACCCCGATCATGGAAACCAGGCACGCTCTCCGACATTCCCGAAGACAAAGCTGCAGCCATTTTAGCGCATGTTTGTGCTCAGGTTCCTCACAGGTCCCCAATTATCGCCTGGGTAGGGTGGAGCAATTGAGATAAAGTGCCTTGCCCAAGGGCACACCGGAAGAGCTGAACGGCCGTACTGGGATTCGAACCCTCAATCTTCCGATCTAAAGTCCGGGGCTCTGCCGATTGAGCTCAATCCGATCTCATGGCAGTCAAGTGGATAGATTCAAGGCTTGCAGGTTTCAATTCCAGCCAGACCACTTTCACTTAACTGCCACATCAGTCATAAACTTACCACAGGAACTAAACAATCCATAACATTTCTCACTTGCCCGTCATATGTTCCACTAGCTCTTTAAATCTGTCCTGCTTGCCAAAATAACTAATAACTTGTGGAAAATTTTTGCTAAGCATGTTGGGCTTAGTGTAGGAGAAGTCTTTCTAGCAACATGCATGTTTTGAGTTAGTTCTTGGCTAGTAGGCCTATAGCAGGCTATATTTTACCTCTGAACTTACCGTATTCATCAATTGTCACTGTGTGAACCTTTACTTGCCCCTGGGAAGAATCAGAAATAAAGATTATGATAGCGGTAACTACACAATTACACACTGCACAATTACACACTGCAAAATTACACACTGCACAATTACACACTACACAATTACACAATTACACACTGCACAATTACACACTGCACAATTACACACCGCACAATTACACACTGCCCAATTACACACTACACCATTACACACTACACAATTACACACTGCACAATTACACACTACACAATTACACACTGCACAATTACACACTGCACAATTACACACTGCACCATTACACACTGCACAATTACACACTGCACAATTACACACTACACAATTACAACAGAAGCATGATTGATTATCATGAAAAGAGAACAGTAATATAAATGATAATTACCAAGCTTTTGCTTTCATCAAATTGTTTTTTGCAAATAGTGAGAAGAAGCTTTGCAGCGACATTGTTTGCTGAGCATGGATTTTGGAGGCCAAACCTCTGTGCTACTTGATCGGCAAACTGGATTTAGTTTACTACAACAGATGCATGAGAATCTAGACTCATCCAACTGGACTCCACAGGACCCCCTTGTCTTCTAACCCCCCTCCCCAGATGTGCACCGTGAGTGACATCATAATTACTGTGTTTTTTATAAACCACATACATACCTCATAACTAAATGAGCATATCCAGTCTAACCATGATATAGCATTCTGGCATCTTTTTTGTATGTAGCATTGGTCACCCCTCAAATCTCTAGGATCCTCCTTGCTGAATTGTGCAATCAGCTTTTCATGATTTTGGAGGGTTATAACACTTGGACATTTCATATCTCAGCAAACGACCAATAGGTGTGTTTTTGTTATTGCTCTGTCACATTTATTTGTTTTTGATGTGCCTTATCATGAACTTTTGAAAACCAATATTAGTGTGAGAGTTGCTTACTTACCCTTACTAAACAATAATCATCTTTGGGAACACACACCTTTGGCTAATTCTGGATTCCCATTGTTTTTCCAGTTTTGTAGAAAATGTGACACCTGATGGCATGTGTGTGTATGTATGAATGGACGTGTTTTGCAGCATGTCCAAAGACTTGAACAAAGGAATTTCAGGTCCTCGGAAGAATTCAATAGGAACAAAAGGTCCTCGGACGTTCGAACAATTGTTAGGGTATTGTCGAGATTAAGGTTAGGACAAAGGAAATTTCAAAAGAGTCCTCAAACTTAAAGGTCAAGGGACATGCAGCAGATTGTCTTTAAACTGGCACAGAAGAAAAGAGGATATTTCAAAACCATGCACACAAAATTTTGATATTCATGCATGTTGCCTTGGTGAGTTATTTCAATTTACTACTAACGAATTTCACCTTTATTGACACGTCACGGGGGGAACGATGCGAAGGCCGCTCATATACTATTAACAGTAAATGTAATATGTTACACGGTTTTCAATATGTTTTGCACTGATTTTGTATTAGACAGGTTCCCACGGTTCCCCCCTCCACGTCACAAGATATGTTGTGCAATAGCAGATATGTCTTATTTTTTATAAACGTATCGACTCAAAATCGGTCTGGAGTTTGGATTTCCTTAATGTACTAAATATAAGGTACCAGGATAACTGAAGCCATGTTTACATGTCCCTTGGTCTTTAAAAGCGAAAATTACGTTACCTATAAGTTGATGTCTTGACGTGCTTATAAGCAAAATGATGATTGAACCTCGGAATCGTCCAATTTGCTTATTAAAACCTGTAAGCGCCTTTTGACGCCTAGTATCATCCATCGCGTAATTATGTAATTGTAATACATCCTAATCACAACATTCTCATAGCTCATACCGCAACAATCCAGAAGGTAATTTAGCAAAAACAATCCGACCAATAAGCAGCCTCTTGAGACTGCCTGTGAACGCAACTGTGAAAACAACTTTAAACAACAACTTTTTTCCAGAAAATGACAAGATATTTCCAGATGTGTTACTGCCTCATTCTCTGCAGTCAGTAGGACCATTTGATCGTGTTACGCCGTGGTTACTCTGGCGTTATGGTATCCACAGTAACCATTTGTTCGTTTTACGTCTTGGTAACTCACGTCTGATCGTGTTACGTCATGGTTCTTCTGTCTTCATAACATCCACATCAACCATTTGATCATTTTCTTATGTCATGGTTACATTATACAAATAAATATTTGATCGTGCTACGTCATTGACATTTGATCGTATTACGTAATTGTTATTTTGATCGTATTACGTAATTGTTATTTTGTCTTTATGCTATCAACAGTAATATTTTATCGTGTGGTTACATCATGGTAACTCTTGACTTTATATTACCCACATTAAGCATTTGATCGGCATGGTTACTGACATTATACAAATAAATATTTGATCGTGCTACGTCATTGACATTTTATCGTATTACGTAATTGTTATTTGATCGTATTAGGTAGTGGTTATTTTGTCTTTATGCTATCAACAGTAATATTTTATCGTGTGGTTACATCATGGTAACTCTTGTCTTTATATTACCCACAGTAAGCATTTGATCGGCATGAATACTGACATTTGATCGCATTACGTAATAAGTATTCTGTCTTTATGCTACCAACAGTAATCCTTGATCATGTTGTAACGCCATAGTTACACTATCTTCAGAATACTCACAGTAACCATTTGATCATCATGCCATTTGATCGCATTACGCAATTGTTATTCTATTTTTATACTATATCAACAATAACCATTTGATCGTGAAATGTCATGGTTACTGGCGTTTAATTGTGTTGATCGCAACTCATTCCACAAATCATCAATCAGCCTGTGCAAGAGTTTGCTCGTGTTGATTAATTAATTATGAAAATATACAATCGAAACATGTTGTTACAAAAAACGGAACAAATTCTTTGATTATTAGCTCGTTGAGAGCTAACATCAAGGTGTTTCAATATCAAAGAGGTTGAAAAGTGTGCTATGAAAAGCTTATAAAAACTTATGAAAGTTTATAAAGCTATAAAAAAGAACATTGAGATGGCCAGAAACTACCTAAATCATCATTGTTTAATATTTTAATTTATATCTAGTAAAAAATACGATATGGAATGCACCTGCATTTGCACATTCCACGTTGATGTAGACAGGCCAAAGTGTAATTCTTCAATTTTTACCTCAATTCAACGTGTGTAGAAAAATTCGATGCCCACATAAGCTTTTCCCATAGTATAGGTAGTTATGAATATGCCCATTTTGAATGGTGTAATCGGGGGCATACTACCCGCCACCGCCACGTAATTATTCCTAGGACGTATAAGGGTAATTTGGTAAAATATTCATAAACATTGCTTAAATTCCTAACATTCATAAAATCTATGAAAATTACCCTTTATTCGTCATGGGAATAAAAATTTCGCCGTCAGCCACCACCACCCCTATTGATTATGGTACATCCACCAACATGGGTCAGTAATGGACACACTGAGAGTAATATACACACCAAGTTCAACCTTGATCTGACCCGGCATGGTCGACTAAACATGTCCACAAGATTTTCCGTCTTTGAACTGTTGACCTCTATCGAAATCAATATGGATCATGCACGCATAGGACACGTGATTTTGATCAAATTGAACTTGGCCAATATATATTCAGTCTGGGAACCTCAGTGAAATTCCCTTTATGCTAACCTAATTGTTTGATCTTCCGAGGACGTACTGTTACCATTGAATTTCTTTGCGAGAACCTGACAATTCTTTGTCTGGGTCCTCAGACAGAATGACATGCAAACACACAAACACGCACCCGTACATACACGTACACACAGAGGTACCCAACATCCTTAAATAAATAAAATGTCATTTTTTAAATGTTTCTGAGTAGACCTTGTAAAGAAGTTTGATTTTTATTTGATATGTGATGTTTTGTCCTATCGTACTTGATGAGTTGATTATTTATGACTTACTCTTTATGTTCTTTGATCAAAAGAAGTGAACACTAACTTTAAAAACTACCCCCGCCAACCCCCCCCCCCCCCCTTTGCCCAGACGTTTGGAGCACACATGTATATATTTATTCCAATCCTATCGTACCATTGTGCTATATCAGGTTGGTAAATTAGAATGCTGTTCATCATGGTAACGTATTTACCTTAAAGAAATTTCGAAGTGGGGGTAGGGGCAACCAAATTTAGGAGGGGGCAGTAAATTTCCATGAATCATAGCATTTTGTAAAAAAATCAATTCCACAAATCTCATTTGTCAGCACCCCCTCCTCCACTTTTTTTTGGGGGGGGGGGAGGGGGAGTCCGGCGACCCCTCCTTGACGATTATACTCTCCCAATCAAAATGTATATTTCATTCTTCGTATCCCTCCTCCGCTCTACTTGTCCCCCACACCATTTACATTTAAAATAAGCTTAATAACTCAAAACCCTATCCCTGATCCTATAACAATCATTTATCGCCGACATTGCTTTAGTTGTATGTAATATGTATAGTACGATAGATATATTTGTTAATATATGAAATAGACTGTTGCCAGAGTATTATATATGTAAATAAAGACACAAAAAATGCATTCACAGTGTACTGTTATTATTATCATCGTGTCCGAAGAAACTTTACAAATTAAAACTATTGAAATGGATGTGTTTGACATTGTGAAGGCAAATGCTTTCAATATACATGATATATTGTTATAGGTATATGTATTAGTTATCTATTGGTTGAATTGAGTGTCCAACAACGAACCTTGCAATAGATTACAATAGGACAGAAATCTAACACGCAAGGTCTACAATCTTGGACAAAAATAGATGGGACAAAAAACCCTTCTCCCAGCTCCCCATGTTGAAGATATATATTTTTGAGAGCCCAGCATTGAGTGAGGCGGTGGGGAGTTTGGAAGACAGATAAACGAATAAGACTGTAAACTCGATATGCCGTTCTGAGAAACTGCAACTAGCAGGTTGAACGTCACAATCTCAGAGTATTTTATATTACTGCAGAATTCTCAACAGATTAATAATATTCATCAAACGGAGAACGAGCAAACGGAAAACGAGGCCGACGTTTTAGAGGTTACACTATGATCCTAGTTCTAGACGAGCGAAACTATGCCTTAAAAAACACCCTCAGGGTTTTCTGCTTGGCTTACGACGTCGCCGCTCTTATTGTAATTTCCCTTATATTTGTTTATTTTTAGTTTTCATCGGCCGATCTCCAAACATCCTCTGTTTTGCTTGTTGTAGGTAGGTACGACTGAGGGGAATACCTGAACGAAAGAAACAATATGCCTTTACTCCAATGGATACAAAAGGTTCCAAACTGGTCCGTTCAGATGTACGAATAGACCGAAGAACGAACAGCGTGCTATCTGTCCAATATCGTTCAAACATTCTTTATCATCTATATCAATTTCGTCTATATACAAATTCAGGATAATTACGTCCAATCGGATTTGAAGATTTGGCGTGTACACATTTTATACCTTCATATTTGATTGGGGCATTTTCAGCTTGTGAATATTTTGGGCATGTCTGGGATAACTACACGATTGAAATGGATAATGCACGGTCAATCACCGGCGTATGAATACAAGGCTGTAGATCGGCTAACACAAAAAAATGCGAAAATGTGACACCGTATACATTACCTATCCTACCCCGGAACCTCTCTTTTCTATCCAAAGGATTCTCAATAATGTTGTCATGCATATAATATGAATGTATTGATATACTGTAACACAACCACCCATGTAGTTGACTCACCTAGAGGGTTCATATCGCGCTGTTGCGCATGTGTCGGTTTGTTGAACCTCTCTTCCCGGTCCAAAGGATTCTCAATAATGTTTTCATGCATGGATAGAAAGAGCGGTATGTAAGCCATGTAGTCAAAGAAAGAAATCTGATGATGAAGAAATAAAACAAAAATCAGTCTCGGAGAGTAAGGGCATCTGTCGCCTGTTGATTTCTGAGTATATTCAGGCACTTTTATTGCGGGAAGCATTAGTTAATGCATTTTAACATTTAGATTAAAAAATATGTAGTCGTTAACTGTGTGCCATAAAAGTCACCTCATTAATTTTCTTAGGACAATCCGAAAATCGCAAAGGTGTGGTCATTTTAACAGTATATAAAGAATATTTTTATCTCATCGCCCCGACCTATTAGACCTATAAACACTATTTCCTGTCACCATAGCAAAGGTAGCCATGGAAATGGTCGGTGTGGGTGAGTAGCGACCATCAAGGGGTATCCTATGGTGAAGTGTCTATGGGTACCAGGGGGTCCAGTATGGGGGTACACCCAAAACACTGTCCGTGTGCACAATTTTGTGTGTGTGTCTGTGTGTGTGCATCAGATTTTTGATGGTTTTTCGGATATATCTCCGATTTTTGGAGAAAAATACAGTTATTTGGACATAAAACAAACCTCTTATGGCCGAAAAATTCATCAAGGTAATAAAAATGTGGAAAAATTGGGGACCTTTTTGGTAAATTTTTTGAACAAAAAAGGTTTTTTGAGATTATCTACAAAACCGCATGAACGATTAAGCTCAAACTTTTATTGAAAATTATTTTTAAAAAGTTGTATTTTGTGGTAAAAATCATATGTTCTGTTAAATTTTTGGTAAAAAATGTATTATTGAGCATAGCTACAGAACCGTTTAAATGATTATTTTCAAACTTGGTAAAAAGGTGAATCTTGACCAAAATTTAAAACAATTCTAACATTTTTTCTGGAAATTTTCAAAATGTGATATTTGGGAGAAAATATGTATTTTTGGCCAAATTATTGAAATATTTGGATTGTCATTTGGAGGGGTCGTCAGGGGTCAATTGAGCTCATATTACTTAACATTGTTTGATTCACATGAAACTTGGTACATATGGTCATCATTTAGTGCCGAAAATTTTGAGGGTCGTTTGGTCATCAGAGTAAGGTCAAATTTCTAAACATTGTTTGATTCACATGAAACTTGGTACAAATGGTCAACATTTAGTCATTTGGAGGTCATATGAGGTCACATTATCAAACTGCTTAAGATTCACATGTATCTTGGCACATATCGTCAACATATTTCATTGGGTCAATAACTAGCACATATTGATGCAAGCTAAATATACATTTTGAGAACGTAATATAGCATTGAAAAAATATTTTGTCTCTTCACCATTAGGCTATTCAATTTAAAAGCTACATAACTTTGCCAAGTTTCTACACTTTAATGGTCTTTCATGCCCTATAATTATCGGGAATTTGTGCAGACGGACATTGCACATGATTTTGCGATGAGATCAGCAACTCCGTGAATTGCCCTCTTGTTCTTTATATTAATAAATATATTATAATAGTTTTATCCCATCGGCGCACCCAAAAACAATGGATTCTTTTATGAATGTTAATAAATGATGGTTCTGTCAAGTATACATCTCTCTTTGCTTAGAAGTTTGCTTCAAATTTGTTTTTTTCTAATACACCTACCGGCTGGGTTATTCGTTTTTCCTCCAGGCAATAAATGTCTTGGCGATCAATTAAGTTTATACCAGTTTTTTTTCGCAGCAAGACTTTGTTTAATATCATAAATAATTCAAATCACTATCCTTTATGATATATATAATAAGTAGAAAGCTTTCTTGTTAACGATTCATCTCACTGCGGGCGCCAACTCACAACAGCCGTGATTTAACCCAAAGAGCTATATTTAATGAACTTTAAATTACTCGGACATATTTAATAGGGTGTATCACGTAATTCACATGATATAGTAGTCAGCTCTTATTGAAGAAATGATTCATGCCATTAACATTAAAAAGGGAATTAATCAAATCAATTTAAGGAATTGGCGCTGGTCGGATTTGAAGAAATGTAGAGGCAGCATTGTAAAACGTAAACGATTATTTATTGTAACATATTTGGGTAACTTAACTTAACT
>JAODFY010177812.1:0-10815 GCA_027580055.1 Paracaudina chilensis | reverse complement strand
TTAATACATTGTACATACAAGTGATCACTGTTTTCTGACCCTATCCAATAACAAATGCAGCAACATTTAACATTTTGAATCTTTTGACACTTTGAGATACCAACACCTGACTGCATGTGTCTGCTAATTTGACAAAAATATTATGTTGAGAGCAAAAATTATCTCAATGTTTGACCCCTTGGTTTTGATTCATGAGAAAAAAATAGGGTCACACATTAATCTGTTTGAAAATCCCTGCAGCTTATAAATGTTTGAACTAATAATTCTGTATAAATAAAATTTGTATATGATGACAATATGCATAACTGTTATTATACCACAGGTAATTCCCCATTCCAAATGCACTGGTTTTTTGACAAATGAGCAAAGAGCCTTGAAGAATAAAAGACAAGACAATGATTATTATCACTACCACATTACAGCATTTTAACATTGAAGCCATGCACATGTTCAGAAAGAGCAGGTTATTGTCATGTGTCATTTGGCTGAAATCCTACAACACCCAGTCCTGAAGGATATATAAAGCAGGAAATTTACTTCGCGAGGCAACTAAATCTACAACAAATCTTGTTGTAACGCTAAACTTGTTTAAATTACATGCAAGGTTTTCTGCAAGTGTTCTTTCACAATTGGCAAGAACAATGTAATTTGCACACATAGCATACATTTTATTAGTGAAACATTTTGACATGTACAGTTTCATGTGGGTACTGTCAAACAATTACAGTTACATTTACATTACTGTGGGTTTTATATAAAGTGTTCTTTGACAAATAAATGAACAACTATAATTATTGACAAGAGCAATGCAAATTACAGTTGCATACATTTCTTAGGGCAAAACATTGCTGAGGGTAATATGCAAAGTGTTCTCTCTCAAAGAAACTCCCTGGTATGGAAATGACCAATGTCCGTCGAATGGGGACCTCAAATGGCAATCCCAGAAATTTCTGCCTCTTTTTCCACCCGAGTATTCATCGCTGTCACGGTGCGAGAGTATGGAAGATGATCTGACCATTGGCTCATTGATCACTTTTTTGGTCAAATTGATTTGGGTGTCAGTTATAGTTAAAATCTGCACTCAGTTAATATGGCTTAAAGTTGTGTTCTTTAATTCATCACTGAAGATTTTCTAACTGGAATTCTATGTTTGCATGTATAACTAGAATTACTGGAGCATAGGGGTGAGATTTTATAACGAACAGTGGAATATTAACTGGAACTATTGGGGCTTTGTATACTGACAACTGTATCAAGTTTGAAAACCATTCTGACTTAATGGCTAAGGTTTGACGTATGCCTTAGCCTAAGCAATATTACAAAATAAGTGTCAAAGATCCATCCATACTTCCAATGCAAAAAGATTCATCCCTGTATTTCTTTGGGCTACTGGTACAGGAAAAAGTTGCATTTTTGTAAACGCTGTGTAATATTCCAATGGATGGGGTCATATGTATGGGGTCCTTTGGGAGCTAATGTCAGGTAGGGTAGGGTAAGGCATTTGTACATTTGTAAGGCAACAAACAGTTGCTGTCATTGCTATTGTCATCTGGGGATTTATATGGATATCCATGTTAGTTTCAAAACAAATGCATTTTGGGGCCCCCTATTTTGTACTCGCACCTGGCTGGTATGGCTTAACAAGCATATGGCTTAACATTTGACAAGCAAACAATCACTAACTAGTAGTAGTGCCAGTGTGGGACAGGGCGGGGACGTATAGTCCTCCCACTTTCGTCTGCAAAAATTATTTCGTTGGGGAAGAAAAAATATATCATTGTGTAAAAAAAATATATCATTATAAAAATATATATAAAAATATATCGTTGTGAAAAAAATATCATTATGATCATTATTATAACTGGACAACTGCCTGGTCCTAGCCGCCCCACACAGTTCACAATCTTTTCTCATATATATATGCCTTGTCATGTTTCCTGCAACCTTGGGTCAACCATGTGCCAACCATTGTGCCCTTAAAATATGCTAGCTATGCCGTTCCTCCCCCACCCCCCCACCCCCCGTCGCACACACATGTGACAAAACAGGCCAAACCATGAACTATATATATTGCCAGCTTCTTTTTGTACATGTTGTGTTATATGTGTTATATGTTATGTTATATTTACATGTGTTATAATTTCATTTAAATTTGTATATAATATTGCATTCCTTGTAAAACCTTTGATGCTTAATATCATATACAGGACCCATTTCATTTGGGTGTGGGGGGTATAGAACTGCCCAAACATCCTGTGGTTGTACATTAATTGTATGCAAACTCTCACAGGACACAGACCAGAGCCTCATCATTGGTGGGTCCAGGCTATAGGCAACTTTAACATGTGTCAAAAAAGATCGAGCCCATATCCTAGACTGACTGAGGAAAAGGAACTTTCATGCCCTGCACAAAGAGCACAAAGATTCTACCTCTTTGAGATGTGCCATAATCTGATAGCTCCCGGACTGACAATGTTGGGTGATGGTACTGGAAATGCCACTCTGAATATGCTGATTAATCCAGTAATTTCCCAGAAATTTATGGGAAATGTGGTTGAATTGAGTTGTAGGCCTATGCACATGCTCCTAAAATCTGGCACGATCGACCCAGCGACTTAATAGGGGAAGTTTGTTTTTGGTCCTTGGGTTTTGAAATGGGAATATCTCCTGCAAAGTTTTGAACTGATTAAATGTTGGAGAATTAACATATTCCATATGATTTACATATGATATTCATATTCATATGATATTCATATGATTTTGACGGATTATATTGGGAACATTACAATATGTACTACATCGGCCCATATGCCTTTTCAAATGTAATTCAATTCAATTTATTTTGCATTTACACACACATACAGTACATTTAACAATAAAGCATAAATAAAATAATGCAGGACACTAGCGACCTTAAAAAGAAATTAAGAAATAGATAAATATTTACAAAGACAAACGTGACAAGAGCGTGACAAGTGACAAGACAAGTGACAAGACAAGTGACAAGAGCAATCAATGTAAGTAGTCTACACAGAAAGGGGCTGGGTGGATCACTCAGAATAACTGGTTTTAAACATTCTGACATTGCTTAAACAGAACATGGGATTTCATTCCATAGTTTATAAAAAATAGTTATTCAACATGATTATTTTGGTGTGTCTAGAGCACGTTGTTCCTCGTACGTGCAGACGGATTCGATCATTACGAGCTGGGTTTAAAATATTACGAAAAATATGCGGTAACATATTGTTAGATGTATGATGTATGAGATTAAGCTGATGAATTTCATGAATATCTCCTTAAGACTTCGATGAAGAATATTGGTAGGGAAACGACGAGGCTTAAATGTTATTGTTTTCAGAATCCATCACTACTGCATCATTGATGCGCCATTTTTATACCGTAAGATATTTTGGAATAGATGAGTGCATAATATGGACGCATCCTATGAGTGGGAGTTCCTAATTCTGTAAAAGATCCCCGTGTATTAGGCAAGGTTACTACAAAGATCGCTGATATGTGGTTTAAAGGACAGTTTTGCAAATTTGTGTCCCGAGTTTGAAGTAATCAGGGCAGCTGTGAAAGATCATGAAATTAGTTTTACCAAGATGTATGTGTGTTCGCATCAAACCAGCTTGTCTAATTTAGCCTTAATAATAAAATTATTGCAGTCATGAACAAAAACAAGGACAGACACTTGCGGAACACCAATACTAACATTTAAAGTATCTGACCAAACACCATTCATGTACATTCACGTACATTGAAAGAGAGTTGGATATAATATCATGTGCTTTTAAATTTATGAAGAAGGATTGAATTAATGATCAACCGTATCAAACGCTTTCTTAAGGTCCTAGTACGTTCTCGCCATTGTCTAAGTAAGAACGGATGGTTTCTAGAGCATGGCTGGTGGAATGCTTTCTCCTAAAACCAAACTGGAAGTCGAAAAAAGCAAGGAATTTTCTAAAACAATCATTCTCTCTAACAGTTTATTAATGCAATTGGGCGATAATTCTCTGGAAGTGTTTGAATCTCCTTTTTTGAAGAAAGGTACAACTTTGGCGATCTTGTAAAATTTTCACCAAGCCTGTTTCCAATGGTTGAGAAATAATCATTAAACGCATTGGCAATACCAATTTTATCAGTATACTTCGTGTTCCCATGAACAATTTGGTTAATTTCAGGAGTAGCTGTCCCTTTTCTGTTAAGCATATAGATTGTATAGATCTATTTAAAATACACTTGTACCTGCTGTGACTAATGGATTTCTTGATTTCGCTTTTTGTCCAGAGAGCAGGGAAAGTTTAAATTGTGTAATGGTATGTGTAATGTTATGTAATGTTATAAATATATGACATATATATATATGGACATTATATATATGGACATATGGACATAGGTCTGTCAGTCAGTTATATATATGGACATATGACATATGGACATATTACATATGGACATATTATATATATGGACATATGGACATATTATATATATATATATATATGGACATATGACATATGGACATATATATGGACATATATAAGGACACATATATATATACATATATATATATATATATATGGACATATATGGACATATATATGGACATATATAGTGACATATATATGGACATACGGACCATAAGGTCTGTCAGTCAGTCAGTATAATTGGCGCCCCCAATTAAACAAAAATTAGGCAAGTGGTCGCCAATATCACAATAAAGGTTACCAGCAGTTACTCATTACTAAGCAGATCAATTAGAGTAATAGTATTTTCAGTTATTCTAGTGGGTAAGGTACAGCAGAGTAAATTGACGTAATCATTTACGGTAGGTAAAATGTTGACCTTCAAAAAAGGTCCAGTCCAGTGTAGACTCTACCAAAAGTGTTATAGCCACATATCTTCAACTTGGCACGCTGTACAATGACAACTTAGATAACTGTTGATTACATTCTGTTGATTACATAACTGTTGATTACATTATTACTAATGCTAATATTTGAAAAATATACAAACACTTGTGTTACAAGGTCAAAATGGCAAAATGACATTTTCCTATTTCAGAGAGCATGATTATATCAAAATCATGAGTTAAACATTCCAGAAAAGCCAAAAAGTGTTTCAGAGGCTTCTAATATTCATATGAAAAAGTGACACTTTGATATTAATTATATTCTTGGTATCGATAAAGGAGGTATCATCAAAATATTTACAGGTAAGTTTAGAATTTATGGCATCCTGGTTTGCAATATCTTCAAGGTACGTTTTAAAATTATTATTGAAGAGGTATCAATTAATGCGGTTTTGATTATATGTCAATAAATAACATAGTTGGAGGTTTGTTATGTCATTGAATGGAGGAACAAAAACCTCATTTAAGTTGGATGATTTCGTCATTATATTGCACGTTGGTTTTGCCATCCTCACTGGCATTTTCTTTCTGTATGACGACATTGTTATTCTTGCCTTCTGTGTTGCGTTCTGGTCTGAACCAGCGAAAGTAGATGCCTTCCGGCCAAATGTCTGGATTCATGAAAACCGTGGGGTCCTCACAAACAAATGTAAAAAGAACTGTAAACGTCAGCAAATTTACTTTTAAGTCGAGTGCAAGATACCGACAGGTTTAGTTTGCCTTCAATATAAGCCTTCAACTCACTTTCGTCGACACTTGGATCAAATCTAGTGGCAAAAACATTTGCGGTTCTTTTCCTCTTTACCGCAGCAATTCCAGTGGCACTCGCTTTGCCTTTTGGGGGTCATTGTTTGTTTGCAGCAGGTATCTGTTGGCAGTCCCCAGGTATTAACCTCCTCTTACCACCAGCTCGAACAATTGATATTTTTACCCCCAAGGAGATAGTTACGTTGATATACTGGTCGCGTCCACACAATAAGTCAACCACACCTGTTTGGACATCTTGTCCATGCATATCATGAACCTTTAAAACTATATAAGCAAATCTTAGGCCTTGTTCACACAAATGCTTGCGCGGGAGATCAAGATTTGCTATTGATCCACATTTGGGCACCTGCAATATTGGTAAAAACTGCAAAGCAATTATTACCATTATCACTCTCCAAGTTACAAGACTGAAGGACGCCCAGAATAACGTTTTGGGACGACTAACCCCAACCCCTGTCCAAAGTTTAATTGTGATAGATAATCTGGGACAAATATTGTTTGGACATCTTGTCCATGCATATCATGAACCTTTAAAAACTAAGCAAATCTGTGAAATGTCAGTTCGATGTTGACGTTCCCAGACTTGGGTGTCAGCCTTTTTTGTCTTGCTTTTGTGGATGGACTGTGTAAAAAGTTTTTTAAGTCTTGCTTGTCAATTGGTGAGTGGTTTTAAAATATGTCGAAGCCTGGTAACGTTGTTACCTGTTGATATAACATGCTAGGGTTATAACCCAATACCATGAAATTCTTTAATTCCTCTGTCTTTTGACGAGAGTACATGGGTGTCAACTGTTTTACAAATGAATACATTACCTGTGTTTAAAGATTGGGTGATCCTTTGTGAATAAAAAACACATTTTTAAGTTTCAGACACATTAACCTTGTCTTGAGAAGTAATATCATGCATTATATCATCTTGTGGATTGTATGCTCTTATCTCACAGATGTGATAGAAGGGCAAAATTTTAACATTTGCATCAGAGCAATATTCATAAATATTAGGTAATTAGTAAAATGCACACCATGCATGCACACCATAGTAGGTGGTTAATCAGACTGGTTTATATTATAAACAACCAGGTTGCATTTGTCTGTATATCTTTGGCTGTTTTTAAATTAGTCATTAATTAGTGAATATCACTGACAGTACCTGTTGTTTATCTTCTGATGTCATTGGTCAAGGAAAGTGCACCATAACCACTACTAGAACATGCTTCTTCATGACAACCTTAGTTTTACAAGGGTTTCACCTGTTGGCCTCAGAAAAAGCATTTTACAATAAGCAATTTGTGTCATTATACAAAGTCCCAATAGTTCCAGTTAACATGCAAACATAGAATATTCCACTGTTCATTATAAAATCTCACCCCCACGCTCCAGTAATTCTAGCTATACGAGTAAACATAGAATTCCAGTTAGAAAATCTTCAGTGATGAATTAAAGAGCACAACTTTAAGCCATATTAACTGAGTGCAGATTTAAACTATAACTGACACCCAAATCAATTTGACCAAAAAAGTGATCAATGAGCCTGGATTATTGGTCAGATCATCTTCCATACTCTCGCACCATGACAGCGATGAATACTCAGGTGAATAAAGAGGCAGGAATTGCTGGGATTGCCATTTAAAATCCCCATCCGACGGAAATGGGTGTTTCCTAAATATTGTTCCATATCTACTAACAGTTACAATTCTCTATAAAGGTCACACTTCAAAAAATGGAACCAGGTAAAGTTACAAATGCATGTCGGACACCAACAAATACTGAATTATTTCAATTCGTTACCACCTAATCCCTGGACTTTTTGGTTATCTTTCTCGAGTATCCTACATGATAAGTTTAGTGATACAAGATTTGTTGTATTCATTCTTGCAGTTGTGAATATAAATGATGGAAAAACGATTTGAACTTGACATTTATAGCAACGCCAATTCCTGGGGAATGTCTGAATTAACTTTAGTAAATATTACACCTGGGAGACGCTGAGCTGTTCATGTCGTAAACACAAATTAAAGCTAATAACAATTAGCTAGGAGGAATCTGGCACATTCCAGCTAGCCTATAGTACACTCACTACAAGTTATTTGGAGAGAATAATTTGGGTCATACCAAAATTTTGTTTAAGCTTAGGCATTAACCATAGTTGCAGTTATTCTTGTCAATTTCTTAAGGGAATTTGTATAATACATAATGTTTTGCCCTAAGAAATACATGTAACTGTAATTTGCATAGTTTTTGTCAATTATTATAGTTGTTCATTTGTGAAAGAACACTGTATGAAACCTGCTATAATGTAAATGTAACTGTTTTTGTTTGACATTACCCACATGAAACAACATGTCAAAATGTTTCACTAATAAAATGTATGCAATGTCTGTAAATTACATTGTTCTTGCCAATTGTGAAAGAACACTTGCATAAAACCTTGCATGTAACTGTAACAAGTTTAGCGTTATAAGATTTGTTGTAGATTTAGTTGCCTCGCGTATGACATTGTAATTTTTATGCAGCTGTAATTTGCACAAAAAAGCCTGGATGCAGTTTAAGGTCATACCCAGGACCGGATCCAGTTTAAGGTCGTACATGTGCATAAAACCTGCAGTAATGTAAATGTTTTTGTATGACAGTACCCACATGAAACTACATGTCAAAACATATCCCTAACAAAATGTACACAATTTCAGTGTATATTTATTTGCATTGCTCGATCTTGACAATAGTTTAAGTGAATTTGTTTGTAGTTTCTTTGAGAGAGAACACTTTGTATAATACCCTCGGCAATGTTTTGCCCTAAGAAATGTATGTAACTGTAATTTGCATTGTTCTTGTCAATAATTATAGTTGTTCTGCAGGACTGCGGTGTTCTATAATTATGACAGCATGTATTGCAGGCAGGACTGCTGTGTTCTATAATAATGACAGCATGTATTGCAGGCAGGACTGCTGTGTTCTATATTAATGACAGCATGTATTGCAGGCAGGACTGCGGTGTTCTATATTAATGACAGCATGTATTGCAGGCAGGACTGCTGTGTTGTATATTAATAATAGCATGTGTAGCAGGACTTGTGTTCTATAATAATGACAGCATGTATTGCAGGCAGGAATGCTGTGTTCTATATTAATGACAGCATGTATTGCAGGCAGGACTGCTGTGTCATATATTAATGACGGCGTGTATGGCAGGCAGGACTGCTGTGTTCTATATTAATGACAGCCTGTATGGCAGGACTGCTGTATTCTATATTAATAATGGCATGTATGGCAGGCAGGACCTGCTGTGTTCTATATTAATGGCAGCATGTATGGCAGGATTGCTGTGTTTTATATTAATGACAGAAGTGTCTACTGAACCTTCCACTAATGGTATGTGCTGCTTTGTATATTAATGACAGCATGTATTGCAGGCAGGATTGCTGTGTTCTATATTAATGATGGCATGTATGGCAGGCAGGACTGCTGTGTTCTATATAAATGGCAGCATGTATGGTAGGACTGTTGTGTTCTTTATCAATGACAGCATGTATGGCAGGCAGTGCCACAATAATTTTGCAGAATCATTGTGTTGATTGTCTCCAAAGGTAGGTCTGCGTACCCACCCAAAAAAACAAAAATGTAATATATATAACATAATGCAATTTAAAAAATACAATATAAAATGAATTATTATCAATAATAAAAAACAATAAAACAACATGAAAAGAAAGACTTGTACCTGATACTCCACAGATATGACCTGGTCCCGGACACCCTCCACTCTCAAGCACAAGTCACTGGTGTAACACCCTTGAGAGATCTGGAGTGCATCTGCTGGCTGAGACCCTTGACCCCTGCCTGATACCTCCACATCAGATGTGACCTGTTCCCGGACACCATCCACTCTCAAGCACAAGTCACTGGTGTAACCCCCTTGAGAGATCTGGAGTGCATCTGCTGGCTGAGACCCTTGATGCCCACCTGATGAGAAGCTTCCACCTCCTGGGAGCATGCCCCCTCTGAGCTGGTCCTCATCAACTTGGCCAAAAGTGCTGTATGGCTCCTCCTCATTCAACAGGATCTGATGATAAGAATCAAATAATTGTAATGAATAATTGGAAATGATCAATTAATATTAATAACAAACAACAATTACATCTGAGCCATTTTATTTGAATCTCTTGATTTACAAATACATATACTCCAACAATATAACGTGATAATATTATGCAAAACTTGAGCCACATAACACTGGTAAAATTGCATATCAAAATTTTTAAATTTTGCATATATGCCATGTAGGCCTGTGTACTATATTGATTCAGGTAAGGGAATCTGAACAAATTTGCTTACATGATATAGATTCTTATCAATCAATGTATGCATTATTTTCATTTGATTTATATTTGTTATTACAAATTATTATTCTATTATTACATATTATCATTTGTTATAACAGATTAGTATGTAATGCCTGTCAACTGAAGTTTATATAATCCCTTATTTCAGTGGTCCAGCTTCTATCTGGTAGAATGCCTTGCCACCAGTCTGAATCTTACAAATTGCCCTCAGCTTTCACCTCCTGGGAGCATGTTTGTCCCGTCCATGTTGGTCCTCAACTACGTGGCCAAAAGTGTCATTGTGAAAGCTCATCACCATCCAAGAGGATCTACTAAGAATCAATTCATTGTAAGATGATATACAGCAAATAATAATAGTAAACAACAGTGTGATCCAATATAAATCTGTGGTTAATTACCCAAACTACAATCACATGACCTGCAACAACATGTTATAAATGTTATGCAACATAGATTTTTGACAAATCTTTGGCAAATTGCTCAACAAATTTAAGTTAAATCTCTTTGGGAATTTGCTACTATTACAAATATCATGTATCCACTAATCAATTTTGAATTTAGAATTCCTCCTGTCCGTATGTACTACTTACATGGTTACTCCTGACAAGTCATTTGCTAGGAGTACCCTGCTCAATGTCCATGGTGATGAAAGAGTGCATTATGTTTTTGTTTTTTCAATCTTTTTTGTATATTTAAAATTCTGCCAGACTACTACTCATGTAATCATCTGACTTGGTCACATTTATTTCAAGTAATTCTCATATATTAATTCCATAGTTTGTCACATTAGTG
>JAODFY010177701.1:0-10816 GCA_027580055.1 Paracaudina chilensis | reverse complement strand
TATAGTCTTGTGCATCATTGGGGAGGGGTGTAGGAGCAGGGGATATGTGTTATGCAATCTCTGTTATCCTCCAGTCTTGTGCATCATTGGGGAGGGGTCAGGAGAAGTGGATAGGTGTTATGCAATCTCTCATCATTGGGGAGGGGTGTAGGAGCAGTGGATAGGTGATATGTAATCTCTGTTATCCTCTAGTCTTGTGCATCATTGGGGAGGGGTCAGGAGCAGTGGATAGGTGTTATGCAATCTCTCATCATTGGGGAGAGGTGTAGGAGCAGTGGATAGGTGATATGTAATCACTGTTATTGTCCAGTCTTGTGCATCATTGGGGAGGGGTGTAGGAGCAGTGGATAGGTGTTAGGCAATCTCTCATCATTGGGGAGGGGTGTAGGAGCAGTGGATAGGTGTTATGCAATCTCTGTTATCCTCCAGTCTTGTGGATCATTGGGGAAGGGTAGGAGCAGTGGATAGGTGTTAGGCAATCTCTGTTATCCTCCAGTCTTGTGCATCATTGGATAGGGGTGTAGGAGCAGTGGATAGGTGATATGTAATCTCTGTTATCCTCTAGTCTTGTGCATCATTATCTGTTTCTCTTGTAGGGCCACATCTACGCTGCTAATCCCAGCTTCTACCCAGATCACATCGGATGGCTGGTTTTTGTGAGAGGAAAGCTCTACTTTTGCCCACATGGTTTAAGAACAGTGGGGTCATCTGAAGGATCAAAGCTCCATTTGGTGGACTTGGATACATTACAGGAGAAGGGGGTTATTACCAGGGAAAAACCAGGTAAGGTCATCAGGCTAAATTTTATTCCATATTGATGTACAAAAACCTAGGTTATCCCAAATTGCTGGACATTTAACGACAATTTTAGTATTTACTTTAAAAGTATTAGTTAATGGTTGTTGGAAATTAAGAAGTTTTAACTGAAGGATCTTTGTAGTAAAGTTTTATAACTTGGTACATTAACTGAAGAATGGTATACATGATAACTTTGGTTTCTTTAGCAGGTCTTTCCAATGATGAGTATCTGATCAGTGATGGTAACACCATTGGCAGCTTACTACCAGAATCATCTGTGAGTACAAGTTTGAATTTGATTTTTGATCCTCGGTGTTGTTGCTTGTCATTAAATCCTGCTTCTTTTCAAGTCTGCTTTAATAAAGGAGTAAGTGACAATTGAGTTATGATTGTGACAACTTTGAATATAAAAGGTGGGGCACTTGTATATTTTTACCCAGGCACTAATTATAGGAACACACAGGGTATGTAGTATAGGAGGAACACACATGGTGTGTAGTATAGGAGGAACACACAGGGTATGTAGTATAGGAACACACAGGGTATGTAGTATAGAAGGAACACACAGGGTATGTAGTATAGGAACACACAGGGTATGTAGTAAAGGAGGAACACACAGGGTATGTAGTATAGGAGGAACACACAGGGTATGTAGTATAGGAGGAACACACAGGGTATGTAGTAAAGGAGGAACACACAGGGTGTGTAGTATAGGAGGAACACACAGGGTGTGTAGTATAGGAGGAACACACAGGATATGTAGTATAGAAGGAACACACAGGGTATGTAGTATAGGAACACACAGGGTATGTAGTATAGGAGGAACACACAGGGTGTGTAGTATAGGAGGAACACACAGGGTATGTAGTATAGGAACACACAGGGTATGTAGTATAGGAGGAACACACAGGGTATGTAGTATAGGAGGAACACACAGGATATGTAGTATAAGAGGAACACACAGGGTATGTAGTATAGGATGAACACACAGGGTATGTAGTATAGATGGAACACACAGGGTATATAGTATAGGAGGAAATCACAGGGTATGTAGTATAGGAACACAGGGTATGTATTATCAGAGCACCAAGGACACTTATTATCAGAACACACAGGCTACCTATTATAAAACACAATGATAATAGGAAGGCTATTTGCACTGACCTTTGTTTTTGGGCATTAATATTAATGTTACCTAATTTGCCTCATTGTTGCTATGAAGGTAAGTATAAAATTGCTATATGTTGTACTATGCAGTGCCAAATATAGAACTTCATCATTCATGTAAAAACATTTTGAAAGAAATATCTTTGCAAAAAGATTAGCATGTAAGTAACTCACAGACACATTAAATAAATACCATTGAGAGCAGACAATCCTAATATCACTATTGAAGTAGATTCATTGTTTGGTGTAATATAAGGGCTGTACATGTCGGCCCACATTTCATGCATCTAGCATTTTACGAACCTAATTCTTATAAAATACATCACAATATTTTTGTAAGTTATGGAATTTGGGGTGTTTTAATTTCAAAGCAAATATATAAGTTTGAATATCAATACAATTATCGGTTGCAAAGCAGGTTGATGACATCACAAAGTTGCTAGATGCTTAATTGTTATTTCCAAATCTCAACCCAAAATACTATTGTAATTTCACCATTGAATACCTTTTCCTCCACTTATTTATCAGAAAGTTTCATTTTGAACTGTACTTTATTTGTGCCCTTTACTGTGAATTTTTTTCCATATCTCATGCAGGATGAATTCTCTGTGTTCTTCTACAAGATAGGCAGTAGCTCCTTGATAGAGGCTGGTGACATGAAAACGGAGCTGACCAAGAAGAGGCTGGTCGTATCCGACAGTCTCACCCCGGGCATGGAGTCTGATGAGAAAGATACTGCCAATGATTTTGCAAGTAAGCGTGCATACCATCATAATAAAACATAGCGCTGAGTATGTATTAAAAACCAAAATCGCTTAACAAGACACCCAGCCCAAACCCATCCTACAGAGAGAAAAAAAATCAAACAGAATAAGCAAGTCTAAAAAGATGACCAAAACTGTCCAGAATCTTTTGAACCCTACCCAACAAATAATCTGGCAAACCTACCATAAGAAAATTACAACAGTGAATGTGACTAACCACAAAAGCATTAATAAGTGTTTTACTACATTATCGTTTAAAAATTTCATCACGACAATAGTCATTAGTTGTCGAGACAATCACAAGGTTAAGGCACAGACCAAAAAAAATGTCATCAGTTGGCGGACAAACAATATAACAAGTTTGGGGTGGGGGGGATGTGATGCTTTTGCTTGTAATCATGATAAGTCGACCATGTCTGGTCAGATCAAATTCATACTTGGTATGTATGTACCTCATGAGTACATGAACACTATTGCTTTTAAGAGAGGTAACCTGCGGTCCATAGAGTTTATTTGCACTGACCTTTGTTTTTGGGCATTAATATTAATGTTACCCAATTTGCCTCAGTGTTGCTATGAAGGTAAGAATAAAATTGCTATATGTTGTACTATGCAGTGCTAAATATAGAACTTCATCATTCATGTAAAAACATTTTGAAAGAAATATCTTTGCAAAAAGTAAAATTCCATGATTAGCATGTAAATAAATCACGGGCACATTAAATAAATACCATTGAGAGCAGACAATCCTCTACAATATCACTATTGCTTAGGGTCGACCCTTTTGCTTTTAAGAGAGGTCACCTGGGGTCCATAGAGGTCACATGCTGAAATTCATATAAACATGATAAGTCAACTATGCTTGGTCAGATCAAGTTCAAACTTGGTGGTATGTATGTTTCTCATAAATAGTATATGGTCCCTATTGATTATTGTATTTTTGTCAATAATTTTGTTATTCAACAGATGTATAACTTGTCAAATGTCTTGCCCCCTAATAGATCCTATTTTGGATGACAATGTTCAGTACATTGGAGTTGGTAAAGAGTTCACCTTATGTAGGACTGACACAGGACAGGTAAGATTCCTAATATATTTTAATAATCATTTTCCATTATGAGTATTGCTAAAAAGTATTGCCAGAATTTGCACTCATTGCTGCTAAGCCTGTATTGACCGCTTTGAGCAGTATCGAAAAGTTTTGTATTTGTATACTGGGGGAATATTGTATGTATGGCAATGCTGACTACAACATAACATTATTAGAACATACACTGGGTAGAGAATTGTAGCCATGCACAACACAGATCTGAAGAAAAAACAATGTATATTAATCTATATCCTATATCTGCATAATTTATTGACGCAACTTTCTTGCTCAAAAAAAAAGGAAAAAAAAGCCAACTGAAACATTTGCTTATTCTAAACAGCAAAATATTAGAAAACATCATAAAATATGGAGGGGGTTGGGGAGGATGTCTTATTGAATATAATTTATTACTACATTATATATATTCAACTTCATAAGGAACATTATGAAGGATCCACTCACAAGGAAAGAAAGTTCTTCTGGTGTTACCATGGTTTCACCTTTTATCTGGTGATTTTTCGCTATCCTCTAATTGAATTCAATTTTTCTATTCTGTAATCCTCAATGTCTATGTATTTCATATCTGCAAAGTTTTCAAAAAGTTTCACACCTAACCCAAAGACAAATGACGATAATAGTACCTCTTTTGAGACTTTTTTTGAATGGTCCTGTGACCACAGGTGGTCAACCTTGAGACATTGATAGGAGTCCCAATCCAAGCCATATATACACACTGCACTAAGCATTCTACAACGATATGCTGTAGATTAGACTTATTCATGTAGATGCAAGCAAGGTAACAGCCCCTCCTGCTCACTGGGGGCCTCTAAGTCCCTTCTTGATTAGGTCAATTTCCTTAGCACTCCTAAGCCCTGGTATTTTGTTATCAATACCATTCCTCCATAAATCCAAATTGGTTGAAAGGCTGATGTCAGCCCTTTTCATGATACTGAAATTATAGTAAAAAAAAGCTGTTTTCAGTCAAAATAGCCCAAATTACCTGGTACCAGTTTATATTGACCCCTAATAAAGTGTTCATGCTAAGCCTACCATTTAGAGTAACCTACAGAACTTAAAACTCTAAAGAAATAGTTTTTTCGGTAGTGGTCATTTAGAAACTTTGTATAAACACAAAGAGTCTGGCCTTAGATATAAGCCATTCTAGTGAAACTAGGAGTGGTTGGATGTGGAGGACAGTTCTTCACCATGGGCCTTGAACTATTTAAATAACTTTAATAATTTAAAGAATATTGCAAATATTTACCGTAACAAAATGATACCAAACAAAAAATCAAGTTCAGTTAACATACTATAAATGCCGACAAATGATCAACATGAGAATGCATTAGGGTGAAAGATATCATGTGTAAGCAAAAAGTGAGTAAAACTCTGGTCGCGGTTCACTAATTCCTATAAATCTTTCAATGTCCTTCTGTAATGCCACATATGGTCTGGGGGCTGGACACCTAGCAGTAACGGTTCAAACTGTGCTCTATAGATTTCTCTGATGATTCATCCGATGGTCACACAATCACTTTATAACCGCTGTTCTGTACACATTCGCGTTTCAGAGTTGCCTGTTTGGAGAGGCCAAATTTGTTCGTATATGTTCTTAACTTCCACATTCATCCCTGTCTGTCCATCATGTTTTCGGCACTGTTGCATTGTCTGACCTAAATTATTGGTATGCCATTGACATGTATCTGCCTTCGCCTCCTTCCTACCAGTTGTATTTCATCGGTAAAGGCCAAGCGATTGGCATGAAGGAGACTGCTGCATCCAAAGTGCGCCACCAATGGATGGAGATCAACAAGGGCAAGGTGAACACCTTTGAAGATTGCAGCATCTGGCATGAGGGCTACCCTGCTGTGTTCTTAGGAAAGGACAGGAACACGTACCTCTGCCTCACACATGGGGGTCAGCAAGAGCAGGCGGAACAAGGTAGGATGGGTCCAGTGTGGCCTCCTCTTCATTGACATCATGCTTGATTTCATTGTAACTGAATCTTGTGGGGCACTGGTAGGCATTTAGGATCATGCATTTGTTCAAGCATCCTGGTGTTCAAGCACTGGTTAAGGTATCATGGTGTTCAAGCACTGGTTATGGTATTGGGGATCATGTTGGTCAAACACTGGTTAAGGTATCATAGTGTTCAAGCACTGGCTATGGTATTGGGGATCATGTTGGTCAAACACTGGTTAAGGTATCATGGTGTTCAAGCACTGGTTATGGTATTGGGGATCATGTTGGTCAAACACTGGTTAAGGCATCAGAGTGTTCAAGCACTGGTTATGGTATTGGTGATCATGTTGGTCAAACACTGGTTAAGGCATCATGGTGTTCAAGCACTGGTTATGGTATTGGGGATCATGGTGGTCAGGCACTGGTTAAGGCATCATGGTGTCCAAACACTAGTTAAGGCATTGGGATCATTTTGTTTTTTTTGGGGGGGGGGCAAGCCAAGGTTAGAGCAACCCCATGTTACAGTGAGATTTTTTCTCTTTCCCTAGGTCGACGATTAGCCAAAGTCTCTAAGCCTATCAAACTTCAGGGAATGGAAGGAAAAACACCAATGAAATGTGCCTGCAATAACGGAACGACAGCTGTTGTCACCAAAGAGGGTGATCTGTACCTCTTTGGCAAGTTGTACCCAAACAAAGAAGATGCAGAGCCAGACCAGTCACCTGGTAAGAACTCATCCTGGCTCTTATTTAGAGGATAAAACAAAAACAAGAAGCATGATGAGGATTGAAGGTTACACAAGACAACAGCATATTAACAATATCTTGTTATCTTCTCAATATATCAATGTTTGAAATGTAACACTTTCAGTGATATGGAGGCATCCAAATTTTTTTTTTTACTTGTAGTAAGTCTACGACATCACAGTATTGCTTTATTTTATTATCCATCTTTACAACAGTAAAGATCACCACATGATATAAATGTATATAAACGTTACCAAAATGAATGTCCCATATAAGAAAAATGATATACACTCTTAGTAGCCCCGTGATGTCATCATAGACTTTACTTCCTCTTGTATCATGGTCATCAAACAGAGCTTATTGGAAACTTAAAGCTTTAAACAAATCCAGAAAAGGAATTAAATTATGAAACATGAAAAACTGGATATATACCATCACAAATATTGAAGAATCTTGAATAATTGAAAATATGATAACACATGATGGGTGTAGCATATCAATCTGGTTAGTGTGCCATTCCATACGGGCTGTCAAAACCTAAGGATAATGTATTTGTTTCTGTCTCACCTGTATGATATTTATTATTAATAAATTATCATTCTCTATGTGCCACCAGTTTTGTAATCTGACTTAAACAATGCAAAAATACTTTGGCATTGTTGTGGTAAGCCAGGTTAATTTGCTTGTTGATTGTTTCTTTGATCATTCTCAATCATTTAAATTGCTGGTAGAACACAGAACTGAGGAATTTTCTAAGGGGGTGGTGTGTGGGGCTGGGGGACCGGGTTGCTATTGAGTCGAGTCCTGCACTGATCCTGCTAATCTCAGCCATGAGGAACAAACATGGTTGGTTGAATGCATTAACTACCAGCCAGCAAACTGCTCCACACCCACCCCACAATAACATACCAGTTTAATAATTTCCTTGTGTCTTAATGCCGCTCAACTTATAGTTAGCTCAATTTCCATCTGAAAACTTTTAAATGTTCAATGTCATAATCTAAATGGAATCCCTTTTTTTCAGTATGAACCAGCTTTTTCTTCTTAATTGTTAGGACTTGTGACATCCCTGAAGGGCACCAATATGTCTCGAGTGGCTCTGGGTAAGAGCCATGGATGTGCATTATCTGCTGATGGGAAGGTTTTCACATTTGGGGTGAACAACAAGGGTCAGTGTGGGAGAGGCAGCCCCGCTGCTGATGCTGAAAAGGATGGTAAGACCATTGAAGACTACAAAGTCTGAATCAACTGGACAATGCTCATTTATTTTCCATGTGTTACAAATCCAATGTCTAAATCTGTAACAACAATAACAAATACATTAGGATTCTATTAGTAAATATCATTCAACTAGCTTGGTGTTGAAAGTGAATGGAATACTATATCCACACAACAATTAATAGCAACCTGTAGACCTATATTCTTGGGACACCCCCCCCCCCATTCACTGTTGGAAAAATATTTGCTATTCACATCACACAATTTGTTTTTAGGAAATAATGTTGCACAGGAGAATGGAGTTTGGGTTTTTCATTCCCCCCCAATTATTTTTGAACGTCATTCATATTCACTTGAAGAGAGCTAACGGAAATTGTTGCTGTTGCCAAGTCAAGTGTCCCAACAGCTTTGCCCAAGATTGCAGATAGTAGAGAACAAGGGCCCCGACCAGCTGTCTGAGACCTGCTTCGGTCTCCAGGATTTTAATGTTTGTGTTCTTCTCTGCATCAAATCGGGAGATATTCTCATATCTACAGTTGTGAGGTCAAAAGCATGGCAAAGATCAATTGTTCAGTTTTCTTACATTATGGAGGAACACATTATTGGGAAGAAAATATTAAAACACATAAGCTGAATACTAGACTAAATGATTGCCCATACATACTGTTAGGCTACAAACTTCATTGCAGTATACTGGAGGTCAAACCTTTCAGCCAGTGAGAGCATATGCTGCCTGAAATGTTTCAGTCAAGACTTCCTAGATTGAACCTGGAGCTCTCTGGAACTAGTAATTAAGATTATACTCTGTTCTCGTTACCTCCAAACATTCACAGTCCTTATATATTTTCATAGTTTTTCTCCTGTCACTCTTCTCTTATTAAAGGGAGTCATGGATACAGTTTTGATCCTTCTCTGTAGTTTTGAAAGCTGTTGTTTGTGGTGTGGAGTGTACATTGGGTCAGCTGCATCTACAAACTTAGACAAAATTCCTTGGGACACCCCCTCTCGCCAGTTCATTGTTGGTGATTCTCTTATCAATTATGTCAGCTTCTTGTTTAAAAAGGATGCAACATTGAACAGGGGGATGGGGGTTTGTTAAATGAATGAAACATTGAGCATAATATTTGTTACCATCATTTCCTATGAAATCATGCAGAGTGTCCCAACAATTTTGACCAAGATTGTAGCACGTATTCGTCAGAGGACAAGATACTCCGATGTCCATTTGATGTCGACATTAAATAGATCAAACGGATCCATTTCTTCCTATCATCTGGACAGGGAACAGTAAAAAAAGACTGCATTCATCATCGTAAAAGATGAAGTGGGACGATAGGTTAAAATGAGCTCATCTTCCGGGTTTCTGGTCCTGAAGGTGTTTCTCGCTGCATCAATATGCAGACCTCTCACATTATTGTTTGTTTTATTTAATCCTCCCTTGCGGGGAACTCGGCAGGCTCCTTCCGGAGCATAGACACCAAGCTGGCAATGCCAGTCTCATACGACAACGCACAATTTAACGTCTATGATTGAGGAAGAGCAGACAGAAGACTACAATCCAGAAAACTAGACGACAATTTTCATATCGAATGGATACCTGTTGCTTTCACGCCATATTGTTTTTTTATCATGTAAATTAAGCGTGTCGCTTTACGGCAGCACCTATACAGTTATACCACTGTAAAGTCGATGACGTCTGCAACGCGTTCCGCAATATATGCAGTAGATGCACGTGCTTTCCCTCGTGTTAACTAACGACGGATGGTCATTTTGGTCGCTTATTAAATTGGAGCAGTTTGGCACTGCAGCCCATACTTTTTTGTAAAATTTCGAGGGTGACTGCAACGCGTTCCAATATAATCTTTAACAGTTTAGTGGATGTAATGCTTTCACTCGACAAACGTTCGCTTAGATTCATGCAGTTTTGGCGCCAAACGACAGCTCATACCTTTGGTACGATTTCGAGAGTGACTATAAGCAAGGCGTTTCAACAAAGAAAGTGCCGTCGAACATTCTGTTTCACTCAAAGGCAACTGGAACCTCCACAGCAGTTCCTCTCTTTGGCCGGTCTCATGGCGCGAATAAAACTGGCGGGTTCCGGGACCTTCTGCCAGTTACACTGTAGAATACACTTGAAGACCTGTTTGAAGTACGGGTGCTTGGTTGCGTAAATGATCGGGTTTATGCAGCTGTTGAAGAGGACGAACGCTCCCGTGTACGGCACCGCTGGATCACTGGCGTCGTACACCAAGCACACGCTGTACGGCGTCAGACAGATGAAGAACGCGCAGACCACGTAGAAGAGATTCTTGGTGATCTCGACCTGTCTCCGAGACAACTTCGTCCTGTTGTCGCGTCTCACTGTCGAATTTAGGTTGTTGTTTGGAATTTTGGAGGTGCTCGATAATGGTCTCGTCGGCGATTTACTGGAAGAAGAAAGAAAAACAGAAGTGGCATTTTAATAAAGACTATAATTAAATTAAAGAAAAACTACGTTAATTAAGGTAAACCTGAATATATGCATGCATGCTAGTTATGCCGTCATGTATATGGGCTTCGACCAATTCATGGGGAGTTCATGGGTAATTCGGTTTGGGACGAGGGTCTACAGCATGAAGCTCCAAGTCATAGCGAATCAACGAATCAACGTGGGAAAGGATAAGGATGGGCGCATTGGCGTCGTTCCTTGCAGGTCAGGGTGACATACTGCCGCCTCCGATTTGGGAGATTACCCCTTTGAACCAGGAACCCTATGTAATTATATACATTGTGTTATATGGAATGGAATTAATGTGTATAGCTAGGGATTGGTCTATATGTGTATAGGAAACATGATGGTTTGGGGTAGGGGGTTCCCCCAGTTCGTGCAAGTATAATTACTTGGCAATTGTCGCGGTAATGATGTGTCTCTCCCAATTGTGTTTTATTTTGTAAGTTTTTTTTCTCATTTGAACAAATACTTCCCTTTAAGACCGGGTGTTTTGTTAATTACGTGCCCTTTCATTGGAACATTGAATTCATTTCACTCTGGCGATTAACTAGGACTTGGAGCTTAATGTAAATATATTTCG
>JAODFY010177590.1:0-10817 GCA_027580055.1 Paracaudina chilensis | reverse complement strand
TCTTTTCATTTGCAGAGGACTATCCTTAAATGTTCTTTGAAGGGCTGGTTTAAACCAATTTGGCCTGGAAACCATTTACCTGTTTTTTTTTTATTCTCTCTGTTTTTAGAGATTATCAGCTGGAAGTCTTCCAACAAACAGCTTGGAGTTCAACCGAGGGTGGAGGAGGTGTCCAGACAGGTATGATTTCTTGAAAACCATCGGCGGTGAAAGACTCTGCAAGATTTTAAAGAGCGAGATAGGAATGGGAGTTTTAGGAGAGATATTGGTCGTTCTGAACGAGTCATTTGTCGGGGAAGATGCCGCAGTTGTGACAGACATCTTGAAATGCCTCTCTAAATGCGGGCGGTTTCGTTTAGCTTTGGACTTTCTCAGTCAGAAAGAAAAAGAAACCGCAAAGGACTTATTTGGAAAATTAGAGAAAAGATTTGGAACTTTAGAAGATGGAGAGAAGAGGAGAGAGTTTGAGGGAGAGTTAGTGGCCTTTCATTTACTGTACCAGGTAGCCTCATAGAGATATTACAGGTAGGGGTGTTGGCTGCACCCCAGACTTCAGCACTCATCCCCCTACCCCAAAACAGTGTGAGCATTCATTTGAGATGCAGGCACATATTTATTGATCCCATCCTGCACCTTGGATTGCACTCCATCAGATGGTGTGAGTGTACCCCATTATTTGACCATATTGTCAAAGTTTGGGAATTGCAAGTCACTGTCCATTACCATTACAACATTGTCCTAACAAACTGGAACCAAAAGCAAGTGCAGGCAGGATTTGAAAATTTGGCTTCTTCATTGAAAACAGTCAGTTGAGTTGCATTTCGTCGATAATCTAAATGGGGTAAGGTAACTTGTCCAACAACACTACCGAGTCATTCAACATGGTCAGTCTCTCCTCAACAGGGTCAGTCACTCATCTTTTAGACAAGGATAATGATTTATTCTTTGGAAGTTCTGCTATGAGTTCTCTCTGTGACATTTTTTCTGTTGGTTACCCAATACCTCCTACCAATTTATTATTTTTTATGTTTGCAAACCAGGATTCACTTTAGTGCTATTACTGTATCCCTTGGATGTGCCATGACGAGTAGATGTACCTGACTGATCTTGGATTCCACTTCATGAATATTAATGAGTGGGCTGGGTTTAATAAATTGTCAGCTTGTAGTCCAATCAGACTCTAAGCTGGGTTAGATGATGAAAAGTTTATATCCATCACAATGAAGTATCCTATTTCATGAGCACCTACTCATGCAAAATGTATTTAATTTAATATCACTAAAAGTATGTTGTAAACATGTTAACATTCAATGTTTTTATTGTTTATATCCCCAAGCTTCAAGAATGGTGGCTCAAAATCTTTGTGGCAAATGTCATCGATATCCATTCATTTCTGTGAAAGCTAGAAGCAAATTACCTACTGTGATCTAAAATTCCTAAGGGAAAATTCCAAAACTCCCAAGCCCAAGTAATGAACACACTGAAGGAAGGTATTTTAATGATCTCAAATGACATTTGACCTAAAACCCTGAACATCATCTCGGGAAATTTGTACCATCAATACACATAGAATAATATAAAACAGTGTTTTGTTGGCATTTCATTTTTTATTCAGGTAATACATGCTCATTTTGATATTACATACACACCAAATTTGAGCTGGTACCTCATATCTTCAAAATGAAGGAAAAATATAACAATCATGTAACGCTGCGGATATATGTACAATAATTAAACTGATAAAAGGGAAAAAAGTATGGTATAAAAAGATAAAACAAATCATTCAAGAATTTTATCACAACATTGAAAATGCAAGCAAGCAAAGAATGAGGGAGGGTGTAGGTGTGATAATAGGGATTTCAAGCAGTATTTTACAAAATCCAAAGATTTGTCTATGATGCATGGAATGTTTGAAAACAGACTTTTTTTTTCAGTTGGATCTGCAGCTACCCTTTATATTCCATGGTGTAACCATTATTACTGCCTTAAATTTCTAGTTGCAACTCATGAAGGATGTTTTTTAACATGATAAATAATTGAATCCATTGACTGGTTTAGAAACCCAAGATGATTTCCAAATGTGCATGAATGCTAAAAAATTAAATTTTGTAACAATAGACACTATTAGATGAAATCAAACATGCAACTAGAACATGATACATATGGCCCCACACATTTTATTAATAAAAGCCATAAATTTGGCAGTTTTGTAGATCACACCCTACTTGTGAGATATGGCTATAAAAAAAATTATGTACATTAATCATGGCTATTACATAACCTCCATTTTGTGTAGCAAACACAAATGGGGAAAAAATATTATATATATACATATTTCAGGTGCAAAGAAATGAATTTTAATCCTAGAATTGAGCTGCACAAAACAGAAAGGGGGAAATAATTTCAGAATTAACAAAGATTTGCTGTGACCCATTTTCCCCTTGAGGCACCTGTTGGCATTCCCCCTTTAAAACAAGGATGGAAGTCAGAACCTGAGCAGATTTTTGTTGTACAAAGCAGTGCCACAAAATAGCAATTGATGCTGCCAATCCTGTAGATACAGCAGGATCGAGCCTGAGATAATTGATTACCCCTTCTTTGGCAAAAAAATGGCAAATCTTTGCCAAAGAAATTTTGCCGTTCATATCCCTCGTTATGATTAAATTGATTAAAAGGCTCATCGTATATTATTTGTGAAGAAATTAGGCCAAAAATATTCAACGATTGTTGCATTTTGCCACTTAATACTGAGGGATATATACATTATTCGTCTTTGTGAAGGATATCGGTTAGTTTTGTTACAAATTATGAATCTTACATGCAATTGTCACAATGTTATAGACATTATGATCTGGTATATGACATAAAATCGTTAAAAATAAATCCTGCTAAATGTTTTTACGAAACATAACTTGTTCCTCAGTTTAAGCATGACTCAACCAGGATTTGAATTCCCAACCTGGCTCTTCAGAGGAGGAACTCAACGCAAGTTGTCAGTCCTTATTAAAAAGTCAGTAAGATGAGGTGTTATATATAGTGATGAGATCGGTGGATTCATATACACCATCATTTGCATGCACATGGGTAGTAGTGGCCTGTACTCTGTGAATACACTATATGCACACTATATGCATATTCTCTGTAGATTCGCACACCCATAATCTGTACTCTGTGAATGCATTCTATTGGACACACACATATAGTATACACATGCATCATTTGCATACTGTAAATGCATTTTATTCTACACCTTGAAAGGCTCTTTGTGCACACAGTTCTATTCTGTGAATAAACACAGAATGCATTCCATTTTACTTGTGTGGTTTGTGTGGATGAATCATTTGCACACAGTTCATGTGTGGCGTTTTATGCGAACAGGTGTGGATGCATAAGAAGATTGCTCATAGTTTGTGCTCTTTTGACTACTGTGGATAATATCATTTATATCCATTTTATGAAGAATAAGTCTTAAATTAATTCACGCTGGTATTGCCACGTTTTGGTGTTTGCAATGTTGGGTTTTGACTGAAGATCATCTTTGACCTCCACCAAAAACAACTGTGTTCTTGTACTCATTATGGCTAACCTACATGCCCGAATGTGGGCTTCACAGATGTTTACCTAATTTATTCAAGGTTTTTGTCATTTTGTATATATTGACCTCTGTTCACCAATGAAAAATATATAGCAATATACCTGCAATTAATTTAAATTAAAGTTGGCATTGTCAAGTTTGGTGTTTATGTTTTGAACTAAGACTATAGGGTTCTTGTATAAGCAAGTGTGCATGCCCAAAATGAAAAGTGTACAGAGTATAAATGAGACGATTGCTCATAGTGTTACAGTCTTCACTCAAACTCTTTGAAAACTGAACCAAATCGCTCCATTTTTGGATGATTTTATTGTTCTTTGTATGGGGGTAATATTTGTATTACCAGGATGAGCATTGTCCTTAACAAGCAAGGTGTCACATTGTAATGGCAAAGATTTCTTTTGCTAGTTAACTCAGAGAAGTCACAAATCAATGCTACAGAATGACACAATACTTCTTTAACACACATATTAGGGGAGGGAACATTGAAATCTGCGTGTTCAACAGGACATTACAATTAGTGACAGGTAAATTTGCACACACTGTTGAATGCATGGGAGAATCATGTAAACTTTAATAAGATTTCCTAACTTGTTAATCTTGACATGTTGAATTTTATTATTACTGTTATACAAACCTCTTACTTATTAAACAATTAAACCAATTAGCGACAACAAATTAATGTACATAAAAATTTTCCCAATAAATGATATGTTCCACACCTTTTTACTCCATGCCCTGCTGACGGATTGAGTCTTAAGCTGCTTCTATAATAATCACTAGCTCTACGAAGCTGCTGTTAACAAGTACAATTCTCCAACACAGCTGAAAAAACGGACTTCAAAAAGCTGCCATCCTGCTGTTTATCATTACAATATATATATATATACTTTATAATATACTCTTATAAAAAATGGGTGAATTCTATTTACATATAAAATAAGAATAATTACAACCTGCCAATCCAATAACATGGCATTACCCGATTTTCAATTACATTTTTTTTCCCCCATGGCTGGTAGCATAAAAGAGCAGGGCGACCATCTCAAAAAGTTGACGCGTTCACAAACAATTTATGTTTGATTCCTCTGATAAGACTTCTCTCCAAGAACACTGCCCAATGTGAATATGAAATAATAACAAAAAAAAATGTGCAGCATGACTCGCTTCTTCATCCCGATCTCTGTATCAATCTTCATCTGACCTGTCGACCATCTCGTCAATGAGTGCTGGAATCTCCCCGGGGAGGTCCACCTTTAACTTCATCACCTTCTCTGCACCTAAAAGAAAATTACACAGTTATGCTTTTGCAAACACTTGTGGGAGCATTTCCCTACCCCAAAAAACTAACTTCCTTCCTCCCCAATAACAGCCAATATATGTAGTCATATATGAGGGGAAGCCTGTTGCAGGTTACACATGTCAATTCACGTTTCCACGACATGGAAAATCATGGAAATCAATAGCCCTGCCCACTCATGAATATTAATTAGATGAAACTTCATTGTCATGTGACAATGTACCACTCATCAACTTACATCACCTTACACCATACCAATTGGGTGGTATGAAGCAGATCACCATTGCAAATATATTGACATTTTAAGAATTTTACTTTTAAGCCCTGTACTCATTAATATTCATGTCATGGACAACACAAACATAAGATGCATGGTCAAGTGGTTAAAGCACCGGCCTTGCCGCTGGGAGGTCCGGAGATCAATTCCGGGCTGGGTCACACCAAAGACTTGAAAAATGGTACCAAAAGCTGTATTGAGTGTTTGGTGTTCAGCACTGAGAATACGGGGTAGGGTTCTGACAATATGCCTTGCCAGCGTGTCGTGTCAGAATATGGCAAGAGGTTGCTTGTGCAACATTGTATGCACGGTGCCTGACACAGACGGATCACAGGTGGATCATGTGATAATTTCTTCAAATGACACCCCATCTTTTACCTTAATATCACGCATGTAATCGTTAGTTCCATACTTCTTATGCAAAAGCTACTTTCGGAAAGAAGGCAAATCTTTTCATTAAATCCACGGTAACCAAACCAGTTTGATGTAACTTACTCATGACGCTTATGTGCCTCACATCTGTGATTTTCATGAGGATTTTGGCAAACGCATTGCTCTCCTTAGGCCTTTTCTTGTTCACGTAGAGCCTGAGCCCCTCCAAGTAAGGTTCCTGCATCCTCTCCACTGACTTGGGGTCCTCCAGCCCAGTCCGATCTGAGGAAGGAAGACGATTTATTAACTAAATACTTCGTCAAGTGCTATCTTTTGTCCACCCTTATATCATTGGCATCTTTATAACATGCTTGAAAAGCCACATCCTTTTTCGTTTGACTTTCTGGGGACGAATGATTTGGGCCTTTGTGGTTTCGAAACATTGAAAGTCTTTGTTTAACAGGGAAGGCAACATTTGGTATTTATCAGGTTTTATAAATGTATAGCAGGTACTGTTACCTCATAATAACTGCATAATCTCAGCCTACTGTGTAATGTATAGCAGGTACTGTTACTTCTTACCTCATAATAACTGCATAATCTCAGCCTACTGTGTAATGTATAGCAGGTACTGTTACTTCTTACCTCATGATAACTGCATAATCTCAGCCTACTGTGAATTTCCATTGGCTACAGTCCTTCTGATTGTAGCCAAAAGCTATAAACAAGTGAATTTGTTTCTGGCTAAAGCTTATTCCTAATTGTCTAGCTTTTCTCTCCTAGCCTTTGCAGTGGCCATAAAAATGTGTCTTTTTGTTTCCTTTCCTTAAGATGTATTTTCATCTTAGTAAAATGGAACTTACCGAACTGCTGGTGACCTATAACGTCAGTCCAGCTACAGTTATATATGTTTGGCTGAGTTACCTTTCACACCCACTAAGCTTCCACTCTGGCCATTTATGATCTAATGATTCAAGAAGTAAGTCTGTTACGGTGTTACCATGGGGATGGATTGGTCTGTTACCATGGTGATTAATACCTACCTCCACTTATAAGGCAGACTGCAGCCAGCAGTGCCATCTCAGAGTGATCTAGCTTCAATTTCTGGAAGGACTGCGAGAGTTTGACGATGTCGTCCATCAAGGGGCCAAATCCCCCACTCTTGAGCTGGTCATTGTTGAGGGTCATTCCACTGGAGAATGTGACCGTGCCATCCCTGTGATTGAATCGTGAACTGATCCTCAACGTCTAATCGAGAAGAAGAAGCAGAACGAAAAATTTGTTCAATCATGTGAATGAAACTAGGAATTCTGGAGTACCAATTTGAAGGTGCTGTCAGACCAAATTATTCTATTTACAATAAACCTTTCATATATTTACTGTTAAAAAATGACCATGGATTATATAGTGAAAATTAATGAATTGTGCATAAATTTGTCACCGAACAAAACCAAAAAGCATTGTTTCTGATGCAGTATTGAATACTGTTATATTAAAACCATGCAAGGCACACAAATATGGGAATCCATCAGAGTCTGTAAGCTGGTTCAGAACTAATCTTTACAACAATTGACAACTTTGTTGGTACCAACATTGTTGTTCCTACCAGAGCCATAGTCCATTGTTGGTGGGCCACAAAAGGGAGGTTTTGTGAGCCAGCAATGTGATTATGATCATTAAAATTTTCAGTTTGCACTAAACCTGATCTGTGTAACATTTCACAACCTTTAGGGTTGGTGAAGCCAACCTTAAACCTATTTTATAACCTATAATATCTTAGGGCTTTAGGGCGATATTTCATTGTTTGTTGGTGGCCAAAACATATAGGTCTTGAGTCATAATCTTTGAGAGAAATTTTTCAATACTTTTTTTGTGTGTCATGTTTTGGTTGTCAAACTTGTATATCTGAGGGCCATAATTTTAAATTTCATTGTTGGTATGTGAAACAAGAGATCATTATCTTTGAGAAATTGTCATAGAAGTTGGATACATTTGAGTGCATCAATATTACTTAAAGGTTTCAGTCAGTTTGAACTAATGCAGCGCCCAATCGTAATCTTCACCAACCCCCAAGATTTGACATCGAGTCGACGTCGAATGTTCAAGTTGCCAATCCAAAATAAATGTGAATCTTGAACTAATTATTTTAAATTTATTGTGAATCCTTACCTAATTAAATTTTGTATAGTGTCAAATCTTGAACGAACAAAAAATTGTGGGTTGGTGAATCAGTGTCGAACATTTTTTTTTTTATTGAGCGTCGAATAAGAATCAAATGGTTGTTAATAAAATATGACCCCAGCCCCTAGGCTCACTTCCTGACTCGTAGTACGAGCTAGCTGATGGGTTAGCCGAGAAATACCATTGTGAAGACATAGCAATTGTCGCCAGTAACAAACACATTTACCCGCGTGACTTGCTAGAAAATACTGGTTGATGCATATAATTTACTGGTTGATGCATATAACAAAACCTGTAAAATGTTTTTCTTCAATTCTCACCAATGAGTGTAATGCTGGGCATAATGAATAAAGCATAGTTGTTTTATATAACAAACTACAGATTGAAGGATTAAAATAACACACTAAAACTGATATGTTGAGTCACTTCTTGAGTCAGTCTAGTGTGAGAGTACCAGAGTTTTAGTTTACCTCAGAGCAGGATATTACACTCACCAAGATTTCCAGACACGCGGATTTGAGGAGTGTGATCTGATCTGCCGTTGTGAGGCTGAGGAACCCCGGGAGTTTCTTGGCAAAGTCCACAACCATCACGATGGCTCGAGTAGAGACCGTTGTAACACAGTTGAGCATGGAAGTATCCGTTGATGTGGATGTATCTGTGTTGGGCTGAAAGACACAAACCAACATATAGACGTCAAAAATAATGCCCACCAATTAGCAAACCATTCCTTGGTTCTGAAGAAATCTTATCTATAATGCAGCACTTCCACAACCTCATGATTATTGGTACCAACATTGTTTGTACACCATAGTCACATTTCATTGGTGGGCCACAAAATAAAAGTTTTGTGAACGATGGAAAATATGATCATACAAATCTTAAAGGTGGGGTTGCAAGTAGCAAAACCTACCAAAAAGTCAGATTTAAAATTGACACAGTTGAACACTTTTGAAATTATGAATGAACACATCCATCCCTGCTGTAGTAACTTCAGCACAACTATAAACACCTCAGTGAGTAAGTTTACTAACATGGGTTCATTAAATTAGCAATCTGTGAATTTTCGATGTCACCAGAAACTCATGTGAATTTGGTACTTGCAACACCACCTTTAAGTTTGCACTGAACTAACCTGACCAATTTTACAACCTTTAGATTAGTGAAAAGATGCTAAGTCACATATAGGATATATATATAGGATATCATATAGTCACTTATATAGGATATGCAAATTAGGCTATATGAGTGTATATAGGCTATATTAGGCTATATAGGCTATATTAGGCTATATGAGTGTACCTTGTGTCAGTATGTTACTTGAGTCATCCAGTAACATTAAGTGGTGCACCAGTATGTACAGAATGTATGTGCAAGTAATCAACTGTTAAAGTGACCAACTTGTGGTAACACCTATATATATATATATATATATATACATACATACATACATACATACATACATACATACATACATATGAGAGTACCTTGAGTCAGTCGGTACCTTACTAAGTAGGACCAGTACACACTAAAGCAAACATGTCAAACACTGCACCCTTTAAATTTTCTTTAGCTAGGAATTCAGGAAAACACTGATTTTTAGCAAGCATGAGTGACATTTATAGTATACTCTTGGTTAAGTTAATTTTTTTATCTATTTAACCGTAAGCTTGTTTAATCAACTAAACTATTAGTGAAACCATAGACATCCATGGGTAGAGCAGATCCTCAAGAATACAATTTACTACATAAATTTCATAACTTAAAAATACTCAAATGATGCAACATGCAGCAGTTTTAGTGGAAGTAAATACTATAAACAACCACCAATGCATTCAATTTCATTTATCCAAAAATTATAAAAAATCTTATGAAAATACAAATTTCACCAATTTCAATGGCATTTGTTTTTATCAAATATAAAGAAATGGTTGTTCAGAACTTCAGACATAAAAATATGCTTGTTTTTCCTACATTTTTCACTTTGTAGAAAATCCATGTGGTAATAATCTTGCAATCTTGCAATCTTACAAATTCAGTTGGGTTTTAACCAGCTCACGAGGTTCCATATATTTTCATCTTTTGATTCTGCTCTGTTGAGAGCAAATGGCAGTTTTGTGGTCGATATATGCATGTGTCTTTTCATTCATACATGAATGGGCTTCTGTTGAAATATTTGTGTGGCATTGAAAAATGGATTTGTGTATATGCTGGTAGACATTTGCCGACATTTCAAAGGACCTAGAGATGTAGTTTCTGGAGAGAATTAAGCCTTGATTTATTCACTAAGGGAGATTTGACATATTTGTATAAAACAAGGAGGTAAATGTGAGGTTAATGTTAGTGGTTTACTCTGATGGTGCAAACCTATTGGGATGGATAGACTAGGGCTAGGGGGAGGAGACAAAGACAAAACACTTGAAGATAGGACAACACACAGACAATATGCTGGGACCGATGACAGATCTTGAACACATATAGCCACAAAAGCACTGCAGATTTGACTTATTTTGGCCACCAACCATCAAAATGGTGACAAGTGACATGACCACCATGTATTCTTATTTTTTCTTATTTTCAGGCCAAATCTAGGTAAATGAGCCAAACAAACAAATTTGAAAATCTGTTGGCAGTTTGGTTAGAGCTGTCAGTGTTTGCACTTTAATATGCCCAGTGATCTTGTCTGTGTTGTCAACACCGAAAATAATATTAATAATCCAGTAATAGCCCGAGTTATAACATCAGAAATAGCACCAATTATTAACCTTATATTAATAAACCTATAACCAAACTATGAGGAAACATCAAGGGTGCCACAGCAATATGTGAAAGACGGACATAAAAACAGTGGTATCGCCTGACTCGGTAGAGGTACGTTTGAATTGAACAAAGTCTGTTCCCAAGAATGCTAGAAATCTGCTAAACTGGTCAGCTTATTTGCTGTTATGTATGATGCTGACAAACAGCTCTCACACTGGCAGGCTCACGGGCTGCTATGTGTGGAGCTTCAAAAAATTTGTGGGGAAGTTTGTGAAATTCATTCACAAACATTCTTCTTTTCATTTTTTTAAATAACAGACTAACAGTAAAAATTC
>JAODFY010177479.1:0-10819 GCA_027580055.1 Paracaudina chilensis | reverse complement strand
CATTTCCATGAAGAAGTTAGTGATTGCTGTCCTGGGGGAGGGGAGGGGGTGTCCCCTTTGGAAAATGTTTGTAATGTTTAAGGTGTTGAGATGCAAAATGGTGCACTGTAGGGACCAATTTTGAGGTTTATAATCCTTGCAATTTTAGATAATTATTAATCAAAATGGCTGTCATTGAATGAGCCATCTAAGCTTCAGAAGCAGCAAAAATATGCCTATTAATTTTATTAATGCCTAACGTAAGAGTAATTCGAAAGAAAATCCCAAATCTTTTCATTTTGATCTCATTAATACTGACTGTGCCATGACATTTCTATGTTTCTGTGACAGTGTCTAATCTTCTGGAAGTGAGATTTATAACACCATCATGGCTGAGAGACCATATGGGTCTTGTCCTGGAGAAAATACTCGCTGTCAAATTAAACTCGGCTGCCAGAGGAACGTTTCCTTCGGACAGTTTCTTCATCGCCAAGTCACTTATGCAGATTTGTCAGATAGAGCCAGAGGAGGTGTTGGCCTGGACACAGCAAAGTGTTGGACCAAACTCAGAGCAGCATGTTCAATATTTATTCCTTGGACTTTTAAGAATGATGTGCCTGAAGGTGAGTGACATGGCTGTTAATATTGCAGTATTTATATTCTTTACTGTCTGGGTCTCTCATACTACTAAGACTTTTAAAAATATCATGTTAAAGGAGAAAATGGAACAAAAGGGTCAGTATGATTAAAATGTTATTTAAATTTTATACTTTCAATCTTTAGAGTCTCATTATACCAGTATACATACATAATTACAACTTCTTTTTACAAAGTAGATTTCAGTGAAAGGAACAAAAAATGTAAATCCATCTGTCATGGCAAAAACATAATAAAGTGACTGATTAAAAATTGAGTAACATCACTAACGCATCACTTAAGGTCCTAAAAGGAACACAAATATTGAGATGATTTTTTATTATCAAGATTCTTATATCTTGTCACTAAAAGATCTCATCTTAATATTCTGTTCCTTTTATGACCTCGGTGACCTGCTATACAGATTTAATCAGTCACTTTAATATGTTTTTGTCATGGCAGATCGATTTACATTTTTGGTTCCGATGCCGAAGGCAGCATCGGGGTTTATGCTAAATTGCTAAAAATAGCTTGTAAACACGATATCTCAAGAAGGTGAAGTTGGAATGATATCATACTTGGTATATATTTTGGCCATAATGAGTACATGATCCCTATTGTTTTGGTGGACATGCCATGAATATTATTGAAGGGGCGGGGCTAAAAATGAAATTCTTAAAATGTCAATATCTTTGCAAAGATATGTCCGATCTGCTTCATACTTGGAATGCTGATGAAAGCTGATGAGTGGTACATTGTCACATTACATTCACATTTGGCCATAATGAGTACATGATCCCTATTGTTTTGGTGGACATGCCATGAATATTATTGAAGGGGCGGGGCTTAAAGTGAAATTCTTAAAGTGTCAATATCTTTGCAAAGATATGTCCGATCTGCTTCATACTTGGAATGCTGATGAAAGCTGATGAGTGGTAGTGGTACATTGTCACATTACATTCACATCTATCTGATTAATATTCATGAGTGGGTGGGGCTTATGCTAAATCGCTTGAAATAGCTTGTAAATATGATATCTCAAGCAGGTAAATTTGGAATGATATCATATTTTGTATATATTGTTTTTGGTGATGTCGGGAATATTAATGAGGGTCAGGGCCTAACATAAAATGCAAATGTTACTTGTAACACATTACATGCTCTCATTTTCTAATTATAACTGATTGGCATAGCATCAGAACTACTATTGTGCATGTTTGCACTCTGTTTTTTTCTGTTGTTCCACAGTCTCTACAATTTTATATTTGAAGTATACAATTTTATATTTGAAGTATACAATATTATATTTGAAGTATACAATATTATATTTGAAGTATACAATTTTATATTTGAAGTATACAATTTTATATTTGAAGTATTCTAAGAATTATGCCATGCTTAACAAAGTTTGGGACACACTTTATAAATTCTGCTTGGGAATAATATACAATCAGACAGAGAAGTAAGCAACAGGCAAGTCGTCAAGCAATGTATTTTGGTTAAGTCATCCATGTTTTTCAATGATTTGTTGGATAATGTACTATGCTTATTTTATAATTACCATATCTGTAAGATGTCAGGAGCTCCATTGAAAAAAAAAAATCTTTAATTAAACTCTGGTTTCTACTTTAATAATATAAAAAGGGGTATATATATAAATGTTATAAGCTAGGAAAATACCGGATTCAATTATCACCTTAATCATATGATGATGACTTAACTTTGCAGTCTGTTTTTTTCACAGAGTTGCTCATCAGACACCTGTCACATGTCCTCCCTAGCTCTTGTAACCTTCTTGAGAACAGTCAGTGCAAATAACCACCACAGAGATAACATCAGAGTGTTTATGGAGTTCTTAATAAATGGTAAGCAAAGCAAGTTTGTTCAGCAAAAACAGACTGGTATAGGACAAGAAATAAAAGACACAAATTGTAAATACCTTGAATGTTCAAAAGTTGTTTAGTGAGTCTCAGCAAATTACTTCTCTCGTCTCTGAGGTCAGTAAAATATAATGTTTTAATTTTAATTTTCAAGTTAATTTGAGGAAGTGGTGGTATTTTTTCTCAAGCATGGTTGATCCTTGCAAAGAAAGAATATTCTAGAAAGCTGCTAGATTGCTCAGTTAATTTGTATATATATATATATATAATTCGACGTTAGGGCGAAAACCCATTGACGTATACACTAAAATAAAACATTAATTCCTCATATACTCCCTAACCTCTGACCCTAAAACTAACAAAACCATAGTTTTCGACAGTGGAGAACAAGATAAGACTATTTGCGACAATAAAATTATGCCTAGAAATGGTAGTAAAAACATTAAGGCGAAACAATTTTTTCGCCTTAACATCAAATTCCACTCTCCTATTGTTCATTTTCGCCCTAGCGTCGAATCTAGTGATTTATATATATAGCAGAGGGCTATGAAACAATTCTGGGAGGGGATTATATAATCTTAAAGCATTATTGTATTGAGGAAATATCTACCAATGTTATACACATCATCGAGGTACAAGTTCATTATTGGTATATCATTATGGGTATCAAGGGACTAAATAACAATTTTTTTTTTAAACTTTTTGGTAAACAAATTTTCCCATCATTGTCATATCTATTCCTTGGTACCATGTTTCCTTCCTGCAGATTCTAATGCAAGCAACGAAGGACCAACCATTGTCATCGGTGGTAGAAATTTTTCACTCCCTCTCCTGGATCTCAGCCAATCAGAAATGGCATTTGGTGCGTGTTGTTTTGGTAGAGCTTTACTGAAAGGCTTAGATGGAAATATACTTCTCTTGACTTCAAAGGTAAAAACATGTTAAATTGTGGCCCCAAAGGGAATTCCACAGACCTCCCGATGAAATTTGTGATTGGTCAAAGCCCCATGCATAACAGCAAATGAGCTGCAGAAATCCACAGGCTATTTTGAGCTGATAGGTTCATCAGTAGCATGTTTTTGATTCCATGCTAGAGGCAAATGGAATCTATGCATTTGCACATGTGTATGTGTGTGTGACAGTGTTGTATTCAACACCAGCACATCTGAGACTGAGGCCAGGGTGTTATCAAGACTGAGACCAAGACCAGGACTTTTGGGACCGAGACTGACAAAGTCAGAGACATGCATACATGATGATGCTTTGCTTGTATATACGATAATTCAACCATGCCTTTTTTGGTAGAGGTCATCTGAGGTCAACAGAAGTAAAAGGCTAAAAACCTTGTAAACACGTTATAGCCCCAGTATCACCGGATTGTATAATTTATGGATCATGCGATTGGTGTCGATTTGGCCAAGTGAGCGGCCCATGGGCAGTGTTTGCGATATCCATAGCGGTTGCTGCCATTGCTCTTTAAGATTGGTGGCAGGTCAACCTACGATTGGTGGTTCACATGGTGGTGCAACCACCTACAAATGGAGAAGATTTGACAAGATCAATTGTAGGTAATTGTGTCACTAGTGGTGGTGATGAGTTGTTATCAGATGGCAGCCGGCAATGGCTCACATGATCAATCACATGTTTAATACCAGAAAATTAATGTGCTTAAATGCACCACAAAATATCATCCGAGGTGAACCCCCCCCCCCCAAAAAAAAAAAAATGGGAACCCAAAAACCAAATATCATATGAAAGCTCTTTCTGTTCTCTATCAAATAAGCTGAAGGGGAAACCAGGCTTGGAATCACAAAACTGCTTGGTTTTCTAGTTTTAATAATATAGGCCTGAACTGGAATATGTGCGTGGTGGTCGAGTTTTCTGGAGTGGCAGTTATTTTGAAATTTAAAAGCTTGCCATGTTTTGTGTGTTCCTGGCAACCCTCTGTTTTATCTACAAAATAAAATTGACCAAATCCTCATGAACATCTGTATGGGCTTTCACTGTGTGTGATTTCTCTCGCATGTAGTCAATAACTCATTTTTCGTTAATTTGGTGTGTTAAAGTGAAGTTGTGCGTAACCAGTGCATTTGAGCTAGGGTTTACTTGGTATGGGATGAAATTGATTAATCTACAATTAACAGTGCCATTAAAAGTGACATTTTCATTAGCAAGTGAGAAGCTTTTGTGCGGTCAGTAGGAGGCTATTTCCCTTTGAGTGCCGGTCGGCAAGTGCTAGTGCTGGTTAAGCCCAACCGGCACCGACCGGCGTAGCTACAGCCCGGGTCTCAATATTTAAAATTAAAAAAAATAAAAACATTAAAAGTGACATTTTCATTAGCAAGTTTTAGATAGATTTTCTTTCAATTTTTTTTTCAAAGTGTGATATTACACTTTGCTGAAATTTTGCACCTTTCAGTGGGAAGCTTTTGTGCCGGTCAGAAGGAGGCTATTTCCCCTTGAGTGCCGGTCGGCAAGTGCTAGTGCTGGTTAAGCCCGACTGGCACCGACAGGCGTAGCTACAGCCCTGGTCTCAATATTTAAAATAAAAAAATAAAAAACAAGAGGCTCTTTTGTAGCAAGAGCAAACCAGATAAAATATATCTGACAACATATTTTTAATAATACCCCAGGTGGCTGCCTCAAAATTGTATCTAACTTACCAAAACTTCACAACATGTTGGCTTTTTCAAATGCACTCCAAATTACAATGATGAAATTCACCAGGGCTAAAATAAAAGTTTGTTAAGTTTGTTCAATGTTGCAAAAGAATTGATTATATAAACCATCTAATTTTTTATTTTTTTTTCACCAGAATGAGTGTTGCATTCTCGAATATGTATTAACAATCATTTGCTCTCTTCAGAAGTTAAAGCATGGTTTGGAATACCAGTATGTTGTACGTGAGTACTGAAAATATTTCTTTGCTGGATAATAAACAAGTAGTTTAGTGCACTTAAAGGTGGGGTTGCAAGTAGCAAATTAAACCTACCAAAAAGTCAGATTTTCAGCTGGCTAAGTTGAAAACTTTTGAAACTATGAATGAACACATCCCTGTTGTGATACCTTCAAATGCAACTATCAACACATCAATGAGAAAGTTTACTAACATATTCATTAAATTGGGAATCTGTGAGTTCTTGGTGTCACTGAAAACTCATGTGAATTCGCTACTTGCAACCCCACCTTTAATATAGCTTTCCGTGCAATGCTTTTCCCATCAAGACATACTTAATGTGGTCCTTACAAAGTTAGCTAAGGATGTTAATATGCAGCAATTACCACAATATAATATAATAAATTGTAAAATATGAAACTTCCATTCTAGATGTAGTTTTGTTTCCTGTACTGTTTTAACCGATCAAAATGAGGAAAAGATGACAATTCTCTGATTAATATTGCTCCAAAATAAACTCTATTAGCACATTTAACTTCTCCCTGTGTACGTTACCTATAACACTACCATGCCCTTACAAACTCAGAAATTATACAGATCTTTTTAGAATTCTATAAAACATTTTTGTAAGGGTGAAGAGGGAGAGCATCCAAAGTGCTTGCAATATTTTCTTCCCATTTAAGTTATTGCAGCCTGGTTTGAGACCTGGTTGCAACACATCAGGATGACGGAGTGGCATCAAATGGATCTACTGTGGTCAACCCTGGGTATTCTGATGCAGGTCATGTGGTGTGAGATCACTAGCCCTATAGCCGGAGTCAAGGAACATCTGATGAAAGCCTACCAAGGATTCATCAGGATCCTTAATGTTGAACAAGAAAAGCAGAATACCAAAGCCATTGAGGTAGGGGCATTCTAGGGACATTTAATGGTAATTGTTTTGACAGTTTATTTTGTTGTCATTGCAAGTATGCCATTCTTTAAAGACATACAACTCAGAGTAGGCTCGATATCTATACCTAACCCAACACAAAATGAACTGACCAGTGTGGCCAGAGTAGGCTCGATATCTATACCTAACACATACCTAACACAAAATAAACTGACCAGTCTGGCAGATTTCTACCCTACTCGGTGTGAGAGCTGTTTACCTTTAATTTAATTTCTGTCATTTGTGGGGTAAGAAAATTCATAGGTTATGTAATATTGATTTTAGTTTTAATTTTGCTCTCAGAATACAATAAGTATATTCACCTCATCATGGTATTGTGTCTGGCATTCTCATTGTTATTAAATTTATACAATGTAATTTCCATAGCAACCCAGTGAAATGGATTTGTGAGGAAGTATAAGAAACAGATATCTTACAGATGGTATGTCATAGAACCATCATCTTCTGCTCCACATTCACAAGACCCTTTGAAATACAATATTCACTTTTTTGGTAATGATATATGTACACATGACTTGTTGTATTACATGTTATTAAACTTTCATTGTCAACCCTCCAAAACCACTTTCTGTAAAAGATCTAATAGTTTTACCTTGTTTTTTAAACAAATGCCTTTTTGTAAAAAGGAAATATATTATTAAGAATACCTTTAATCAATTTTAATCAGAGAATCATTAAAAAAAGTGAATCCTTTTACTTAACTTTCATGAACACCGTTGTCATTTCAGATGTATGAGCGGCTTACACAGAAAGTCCTCGCTGCACCTTTTCATGTCAAAGCTCGCTACATCATTCTAGGTTATCTCATTCAGTATTTTGGATCAGCAGCTGTGATCTGTCTCCATCCAGCACTACCAAGTGAACTGTTGCAATGTATGCATACTAACCATTTGAGAAATGTAGCAGAACAGGTGTATAAGCATCATATTGAGGGTGTAAGGATGAAAATGGGCCACCCTGATGCATGTGATGCTGAAATTTTGGAGGAATGGAAACAGCTTTGGGTCGATATAATTCTGAAAGGATTATGTGATGACAATAGGTAGGTTCATACAAATTCAATCTTTATAAAATTCAAATTATAAAGTTGTTGCATAGAACATATTATGGAATATGATTATGTTCCTACACACATTATATTCATTATATATAGTTTATATATTAGGGCTGTCATATGTAAACATTCATAAGGAAGGGGGGGTTGTGGCCCTAAGAAAATCTTGCAAAAATACTTACTAGATTCCCAGAAATGACAATTCCCAGACCTTACAAGTTGCTTCTAAAGCTCCTTAAATTTTGAGATCGATTTACCGGTATCGCATTGCAAAATGCGACATAAGTTTGCGATGCTATTCTTAAAATGTATAGCAAAAACGTGCGTTTAATAATGCGCCAATGACAGGCCTAGCTGGCAGTTCAGGTTAGAATTAAGCAGTGCTTGTTTCAATACTTAATTTGTTATAAAACATGCGATTAGCGGTTCAGCCATCGCACATGTTTTGTGTCAGTCACTTCTGCAAAATAATGTAGTGCCTGTGGCCTATCCCGGAATCAAAAGAATCAGCTTAAGATGCATTTCATGGAATTCATGAAGTTTTGGGAATTCAGATTTTTTGGGCCCTATGTTGAGCCAATATATTATTGTTGTGAGTATACAATTGTACATCATGCAAGGCATAATATAGGTATACTTTAAACATACATAATTACAATACAGTTAGAAAAAATTATGAGAAAACATCACAAAACTGGATACCATTAAAACATTAAACATAATTATTCATAATGCATTCTGGTAGATATTTGGGGAAACAGAGATTGGGGTAATGCCTACTCTGGTCATACTACAGTTTTATCATCATACCAATCACAGATATTTCCATATGTTAAATTCTTGTTCATCATTAACCATACATTCATTAATTAGTGTTTTTAATTTGATTAAAACAGTCTAACAAGATACCATGTGTGTAATTACTTCATATCACACACTCTGAAAATGTTTCCCGGCTGCCTGGAGGTGCTTGTAGCAAGCATAAAGACGATGAATGGTGTAACTGGAACAAGAAAGCTCCATGCGACTGTTATGATCCTCAAACAAGCTAAGATGAAAGGAGTTCTCTCTGATGATGCTATGGTGAGATAATATAAATATAAGGGAGGAAAAATACTAATGACTAAAAAAAAAAAAAAAAAAAAAGACTTAATGAACAAATGTGTACCAGCCTAGTTAATTGGAAGTGAGGGCACATATCTTTGGGAAGCACAGCCTGACCTGCATAGTGACATCAACGGTACACTTGTATAATAGTGTTACACTTTCGGATCTAGATAAAATCTGTATAGAGATTTTGAAATAAATGTCACCTACCTGTTTTGTCCACCAGGCTGTACTAGATCTGTGCTCGAAGGATAAAAATTGTTAGTTAAAACAGATGTTGGACATGCATGTGGATGTTAACAATGATTTTAGACCAACATGTCATGATGTGTGGAAATGAAAGTCTTTAGTCCCGAGACTTGTACCTCCGTAGGATTCTTTCGCCATATTTCTGAATAAACTACGGAAAATTGCAAAACCAAAACAAACCAATGTTGTGACAATCAATGCATATTAAAACTAGTTATTTGTTTTTGATTTCTTTTTGTGGTTTTGCTTTCTTCATATTGTTTTGGACTATAGAACCAGTATGATTCAGTGCTCAAGTCAGGACTGCAGCATCTCGACGATGATATCAGGTCGGACACCTTCAGCCTCTTAGTTCATTCTTACCAGACCTGTCAACCATTCACAACTAAAGCCCTTAATCACTTCAAGGAGTTTGTGTTTGCAAACCTCAACAGCGACAACACGGCTTTCAGGAACAATTTTACGAATGACGTGAAGTCTGCCTTTCATCGGATGAGGGACAGTGCGTCCCCTTTCATCAGACGAATAAGTTCTGTGAGCAGAGGCGAGGCAGAAAGCTGCGCCAAAGATGACAAAGATCTTGGAAAACTTCTGGAAATGTCGAATACTCTAGACGATATATTTGAAAAATGCCTTTGCTGTCTCTTTCCTGGTGCTTGCTACCAACGAATGAGGACTTCTCTAGATATTTTAAGTCATCTTTTTCAGTGTTTTTTGAAAAGTGCAGAGAATGGGAAGCAAAAGAAGGGATTAACAGAGGGTGAGATTTTTTAAGTCTAGTTCTATTCATCAATAAATCAATGTAATTGATTTCTTTGAATTCATAATGAAAGGATCATATTCTTTGAATTTCTTTGCACATGGCTGACTAGCTATGTGTAAAAGATCAATATTAAATAAATAAAAGGAATATTTCCAAGGAAACAATTGAAATAAAAATTGTTTATGGGATTCAATAAAAAAAAATGGAAATCTTTTGGGAGAGAGTTTTTTTGGGGGGCTTTGTATCTTGCTGTACGTTTTAATTTTTTTTTAAATTTATTCCTTTTGCAGATTCTCGGAAGAAGCTATGGAGTTGGATGCAAGAAAATGGAAAATGTGACTTATTGTCTGCACGGTGAGGAATAAATATTCATTTACAAAAGAGCTTTGTAAGTTTTGTAATTGTAAATGAAATTGTGTTGTGATTATTCTGTTGATTGGTTGCAGTTTATAGAATAGTGCAGAAAAAGACCAAACCACAAAATCTTAGAGAGTGTTTATTGAATTGATGTCATAATTGAACTGGTAAATGTCCCATGATGAGTTCTCTATTGTTTTTTTGTTGTCCATGACGTGATTATTAATGAGTGGGCGGGACTTAAAGTAAAATTCAGTAGCAGCGTTGGCTGTTGTTCATGTTTTAGTTCTTTGGGAGCCTTGTAGAATTATTTTAAGTTTTAAAATGTGCTATCATTAGGGTATAATTGCAAATTTGAGAAAAATGTATGTGTGCTATTATTGGGGTATCAGCTTCCATTAGAATGAATATGGTGTGTTATCACAACTTATATGTGCACAACCTATGTGTGCACAACTTATGCATGCACATTAGAATTGTCATCATTACAATTAAGCTGCCTCTTTGTACCATTGGCCCCTCACCAAATCTCCAGTCTAGCTCAGCAGGCTGCCCCCAGTGTCTCTCTCCCTGCCCATCTGAACATCACTGATAAAACAAATAGGCATTCAATTCTATTGTCTCATTCATAATACCCCCTCCCCATCACCTTTATTAATAATAATACAAATATTACAAATAATAATAATATAAATAATAATAATATAAATAATACAAATAATATAAATAAAAAATGTTATCAATTTTTATTAACTCCACATGCACTCATTGGTAAACACAATCAAAGAAAAGTCTTTTAAACATGGAACTTTCTCAATTAAATACAAGAACTTTTCTAAACAATCGTTTTTAATATAAATGTACTTTTCAATACATTTAGAAGAAAGTTTAATTTGCTCACAAACTGATGAATAAATGAATGCTTCTTTTCTAGCTTTGAACAAAA
>JAODFY010177368.1:0-10820 GCA_027580055.1 Paracaudina chilensis | reverse complement strand
TCAGGTCACTAATTAGTATTTTTTTTTATATTTCTGGAATCACAATTTTCTTATCTTTCGATCTAAATGAACTTCCTCATAGACAAGTTGTCCCTAAATTTTCATAAATAGGGCCACAAACCCACATAGTAATAGTGCCCTGCTGAAAAGGGTTAATATTATCGTTGAAAACTTTCTCGTGCTGGCTCGACAACATGCCGTAGGGGTAGTATCTCATAAGGTCATGTTCTGGCCAACACCAACGCGGAGCAGCTTTGGGTGCAAGCATTACGTATCAAGTCATTATTATGTATATTTATCTTACAAAGGCTACATCCGGAAACCTAGCAACGCCACCGTCCATAATCTCATTCCCTTGTCGGTTGCTTCTTCACAGGTAGCTCTTGGCAGATTCTGCAGAGGGATTTTTGTACATCTATCAAATCACGACGGGTGTATTACTGTCAGCATCAGTGTGCGGCATTTGGGAAATTGGACATGCTCTGATTATGATCTCTTGAGATCAGTCAGTGATTATTTTAACAGCAAGGGTTTCAGAAATTCCAGGATAATGTCACTAGAGTCGGTGCAGATAGGACTTTGATATATTAAAGTATGGGGAGAATTTAACTACTGACTTCATTTGGCTTCATGCAGGAGTAGGGTGTTTTGTTCGGTGATGCCCTTGGGGGCTAAGAGAATTGTACCAGTAGAAAAGCTCAGCTGGGTCTTCTCAGCATGATATCGTAAGAAAAACCTCCCCACGAAAATATGTGATTGGTGCAAAGCCCCATACATAACAGTAAATGAGCTGACCATTCTAGCAGATTTCTAGCATACTTGGGCAAGAGTTGTTTACCTTGAGACAATATTGTAATAAATTGCATAGTTTGACAAAATTCACAATCAAATTCACAGTGCAAAAGTTTAAAAAAAAAAAAACTACTGGCCTCAGTTTGCTTGATATGAATGAAAGAATCCAGTTGAGAAGCGTCTTTAGAATTTTATTATGGAAAGAAAAAGAGGATTGAAACCAGTACCTCCCTCAGAGTGAGGATATAGTTTAGATTGCATATTTTGACCAAATTGCACAACTTGATTCAAATATTATTACCACTATTTCTGTGGCCAACAGATCATATATATCATATATATATGCCCCTTGATCGACCGTTAAGTGGAAATGGAACAATAGCAGAGGAGCAAACGTTTTTACTACCATTTCTAAGCATAATTTATCATCACAAATAGTCTTATCTTGTTCTCCAATGTCTAAATCTAGGGTATGGTTAGTTTTAGGAATCAGAGGTTAGGGAGTATATGAGGGATTAATGTTTTAAATTATCTGACAAGAAGTCTAGATTTTACAGACTTTTTCTCATATTCTGTATGGAAAAATCATTGTTGATACCTCAGTATGCTCAAAAGATAGGCCCTGGAGTGTGTTTTTCATTCGGTTGACATATAAACAAGGCTATTTACCCTAACAGGCTGATCATGCACACAAATTACACAATTGAAGGGTTATCCCTTTGTTGATAGGCAAAGCAAAGAAGTGATTCTGGCCCCAGTAAGTAATTCTGACTCTACTGTGTGAAATTTGTGATGTGTTTGTGTCGAAGCTTATACATTAACAGCAAATGAGCCAATTTCTAGCCTACTTTAGGTTAGAGTACACCTTTAACACATGTGCTAAAACTAAAATAATAGAGCACATGTGATGGTAATAAACAATGCCAATCTGGACTGCTGTAACCATGGTTACTTAATGAATGCTAGATTATAAGACTTGGCCTAAATATCTTTTAATGGCTTGCAGTCTAATGTATTGTACAATGAAATGTGATTAGTTGAAGAATGGTACTATAAATATTATATAAATATTAATTTTACTGCCTCAAAAGCCTTGCAGGCAGTTTGTATCCTTGAGTAATTCATGATAATTGAATGTGAAATATGTAATAAATAAATAATATATTTTTATCATGTTTCATAATGGTAAAATTAATGCTTGCAGGTTTGTATAGATATTTACTGTAGGCTCATTAAATCACACTTGATGTGGTTATCTTTTGTGATTTAGCACATCTACTTTAGTAGTATTCTAGCCACTCTAGAGACATGTCTTGTAATTACTAGGCCAGCCATCAATTTCAGCTGATCATACTGTGTCAGTTACTAATCATTTGTTTGTTATGGCGGGGGTTGCCATGGAAACAAGTAATTTTGGCATTCGTGTGGAGGGAGTCGTTTCAAGCCGTTCAACTAAGTAATGAGATCTCGGTAAATTTGGGCTTGTTGCGGCTTAAACAAATCTTTACAAACCTGGAAGGTGGAAGGGCTGTAAAATATGTTGTTGTGATTAGACACCAGGCACTAAATGGTGGGGATCTATGTAAGCTATTGTGGGGAGAGCCAAGGGAGTAATCCATCGCAGGGAAAATCATTACTGAAATTTCAGTTCCACTCTCCAGAGGAATTGATAATACAAGACTTTAATACAATAATGCAATTTAAGAGCCGGATATATCTAATGTGGTTAAACATCCTACCAGATTGTTACATATTTAATGTAGTTAAATGTTCATAGATATCATAGATAATGAACATTGCAGATGATTTCAATTGATTGATTGAACTCCCAGATCGACAAGGGATTGGTTCCACAGAATAATAAATTATTAAATGGTTGAACATTTATTATGGCCTACATTTATTTGGCCAAGTAAAATAGTTTCTTCCCCTTCCTGTCACCAAAGCCCCCCTCCCCCCGCTGTAGCTACCTGCAGTATATTACTAAATAAAAGCTTTTTTTTTTTACATTCTGACTAATTTTATTTATTTTATATTTTCTGCTAAACTAATGGCCATTATAGACACTCTAATTGATAATTTTTAAAAATGGGAGAGCCATATTAAATATATTAATCATCATAATATATGTTATATAAAATTTAAAGCCAAAATACTTTTATTTTTAAAAGTCTGGTAAAAAAAAGCATGATTATATGACATCAATAATGTAAAGTAAAAAGTGACATAACCAGTGGTCATTTGGCATGTCCATAAGCCCTTACACAAGTAGCATTGCCAGAAATGTTCCATGTTTGGGGGTAGACAAATCCATGGAGGTAGACTTAGCCATGGAGGCAATTTTGTGGCCAGACTTGTATATCTTTTACACAAAATTATGAAACCTATACCCAAGGGTAATTTTAGTTGCAATTTCTGTAAAGCTTAAATGCTAAACATGTAAAATACTGATTGTAAATCAGCACAATTGCTGATCTTGAAGGTGAACATGCCATACAGAGGGCCTAGGTAATTTGGTCCCAGAAAAAGGAGTGATCTTATTCCTGATCAGAAAGCAGATGGTCCTGTCTGACATCAGTAAGTTTCTATCGTAGGATTATATGTACACATGCCATTTTTTTTTAGCAAACATACCACATGAAATGTATGAAACTTGTAAGATATGATATATATTATATAATGTATGGTCAGATTGTTCGCCGCTGAGTAATTGAGGGCCAGTGTTTTCAAAAGTGACATTTTGTTAAGCCATATGAAGTCCTTATTCTATCAGCTTTTATTGCAGTTACAATAAGTGGTGGATCTGTTGGTTTGGGGAGATGCCGTGAGGGGGGGATCTAGAGCGAGTGTGGATGCTCGCATACCCAGGTCAGACCCGCAATCGTGATAGACCCCACTAGGGGGATCTAGAGCGAGTGTGGACGCTCGCATACCCAGGTCAGACCCGCAACCGTGATAGACCCCACAAGGAGATCAAGATTTGATTGTGCATTGTCCTCCATTCAACACTGATCTCGTACCCATTCTCCAGGGTGGACGTGACCAGGATCAGCATAACCGTCTCCCATGGGGTAAAACAAATCTTGATCTCCCTGTGAACAAGGCCTAGAAGGTATCATAAGGTATCATATTTGTAAAAGATCTGTATATATTCAAATATTTTGATTATGGGCCTATTGTGTGTTCTTAATATCAATATTTTATATACCCTACATCCTTTATTAGGTCATTAACATAACATGTAATATCTCCTTTACAATTTCATAATAAGCTTGTTTTTGTTTTTTTACAGGGATTATCTCATATACCAGACATGCTTCATTAATACTCGGTTGGTTTGAATGTGTTTTTTATGATTAATTTAAAACAATCTGTTAAGATACACCATCTCTGGATGACAGATTCATTCCAAATGGTGACCACTGAGAAACAACACTTCGGTTAAAATCATTCAATATTCAAAGGTGTTATATTTCATAGGTGTTATACAATACCTTGGAGATGCAGACTCCAAAGCAGTCCAACCAACCAAATCATCAATATTTAATTCACCAAAATTGATTTATGCTAATCTCTCTTACAGCATTTCTGTGTCGTGTAATTAGGGCTTTATGTAGTTTATGTCAGAGAAAAAGACCAACACAACAACTAGATTTACATTTGGGCTGAACTTGCTTTTTAATCATTTGGAGAAAAAGCTTCCACTCTTGTTTTGGAAACTTGGATACTTAATTTGTTAACTTTAACATGGGTAAAATAATGATTGTAAATTTAATCTGCATGTTTTATGAGTTCTATAACAGAGAGTGACTTTTTAGGTCAATCTCTGTTATAGAACTCGTATAAAGATGGCATGCACATGTGTTTGTGCATGAACATGAATGATTTCTATGATGGATGGCATTTTTATAAGTTTACATTACAACAACAACAAAAAAAAAAACATTAATCAATTTATCAAATTAAACAACACTTGTTGATATAGGAGTTTATAAGATAAAGTGTAATTAATCTAGTAGTTCAGCTGATCCGCCTTAAGATAACTGTTGCCAAAATCCCACCCTGGGTACACTCTATGTAACTTCATTTTTACTTCCTGCATAACTTTACAATAAAGTGATCACTTTTCCTTAGCAGTGAGTGGCCAAGAGTCACACAAACACTGCAACACAGTCATTAAAATAATATATATACTTGTCACTTGAGTCACACAAACACTGCAACACAGTCAATAATATATGTACTTGTTGTCACTTGGAGTCACACAAACACCAAAATAATATTTGTACTTGTTGCTTTCAATATGTGGAAGTGGTTTAGTGATATGGAGCAGATGAGTTTGTCAGTCACAAACACATCAAGGATTTTATATTTTAGTGGAAGTCTTCTTGCCATCAAGTGGAAGAAGATTAGTCCATTCGCCCGATCATGATATTGTGTCCCCAACATCCTCACAGATACAAATAATCCCACATTAAAGGTGCTATCAGATTTAATCTTGGACTAAAACTGATCAGAAAGCCACCCCAAAGTCTCGCCATCTGAAAATTTACCGGTTTTAGTATATACAGTGACCGGGTGGGCATTTGCCCCTAAATTGTTGTCTCTGCCCAAAAAAAATTGCCCCCATCCCAGATTTCCCCCACCCCAGATTTTATAATCATTGTACAAAGTAAAAATGCTGTCAATATTTTTTGGATGTTAAACTTCATTAAAAATGTCAATGAGAGAGCACCCAAAAAAAATCCCCTGGCGCCGACACTCTGCATATAATTTTTCACCAAACAAAAATCTGTTTCTGAGCATAAATTCTTCATAATAAATATTATGATTGACACAATGCATCTAATCCACAGACAAATACTTTCTCCTTGTCTCGAGAAGTAATATTCTACAAGATAGGTTATGTTAGGTTAACGAGACTACAAGATTTGTTCTCCATTTGTTGTCTCGAGGAGGATTTGATATATAATCTTGAGGATTGGGTGAAGTGTACTTGATGTGGCAACTATATGGACTGAATGTTCAAAACATCACACTGAGCTTGTCTAATAGCTTCTTTAATAGCCTTTCGAAGAAAGGGGTTTATAGCGACAGGAGCCATGCATATATTTAATGTTGAAGTTGATCTTAGAATTAAACCCCATACTGTCTCCAACTAAACACATTGCTTTGATCAAACAGAGGCATGGAAAGAAGTTCCATGCAGCGAACATTGCGGTGGGATTATGGCAACTGCACATCTTATGCTGGGAAATCAAATGTGTATAGTATGAATATAGTATCAGTGTATATAAAACGTGCTGTATATGAAACATAGACAATATATTATTGTGTATTTATGTCACATGATATATACTAGTGTACTGGAGAAAGCTCTGGTGCAGAAGAATAACATTATTTCTGTTTAAAAAATAACAATTCTATGCTAAAAATCAATTTAAAATTAAAACAAAATGTGATGATCGAAAGAAATGGCTTTTGTTCTTCACAAAGGCACAATTAAATTGGTTGCAGATGTAATTATGATTGAAGGAGATTATATATGAAAGTCATCTTTCTGCTTCATTGCAAAATATATTGTAACTTATGGAAATTTTAAGTTCTTTGTTATTGTTATTTTTCCATTTTATGTGTTTATGGGGGACACTGTTTTAGCTTTCTTAGTTTCCCAATTGGTTTCTATACTGCAATGAAATTCAGTACATGTGTTAAAATTAATTAGACAAAGCAACACTTATTAGTCATATGAGCCTCATACAACTAATTAACAATATTTTGGCTAATTAATTTTAAACAGTGTATACTTTTCCATATGAAAGTCAGGATAACAAGGTACATGCACTTTTGGCAAAAATATACTACAAAATTCCCAAGCTTCTTGGCCATGTATCATCCTTGTAAAATACCCTTCAATGAAATTAAATTATGATGGTCAAATGTAGTTTTTTACACCAATTTTGCACAATCACACCTAAAGCTGTATCAAACATCATTTGGTAGGATGGTCCTGTGTGACCTAAAGTTTGTACCTCCACAACATTCTGGTCATAGGTAAAATTAAAATGTTATTTTGGTTATATCTTCTAGTTTATATATTGGCTTTATATAAAAACTTCACAAACATCAACAACATGCATCAAAGGTAAAATATTATACACAAGGTCAAAGGTCAAAATAAAAACTCCAAATGTTGCAATACAATTCAATGGGGCAATCATGGATAAATCTCATACCAAGTAAGTTGCCATAGAAAGCAGATTAACAAAGGTCAGAGGTCACAGACCAAATTTAAATACGTGTTATAATGTTAAAGCAATGAGGGCAACATATCATAAGATGAAAAGTAGTGTTTTTTTCATTAATTAAAGGTCATTTGATATATACCAATATATATATTTTGAGTTCAAATATTAAATACATGTTATAATGTTAAAGCAATTAGGGCAGCAACAATACATATCATAAGATGAAAAGTAGTGGTTTTTCATTAAAGGTCATTTGATATATACCAATATATATATTTAAAAATGGGTGAGAGCTGTCTATCAGCCCCATACCTAACAGCAAATGAGCTGACCAGTCTAGCAGATTTCTAGCATACTCAGGGTGAGAGCTGTCTGTCATCCCCATACCTAACAGCAAATGAGCTGACCAGTCTAGCAGATTTCTAGCCTACTCTGGGTGAGAGCTGTCTGTCAGCCCCATACATAACAGCAAATGAGCTGACCAGTCTAGCAGATTTCTAGCCTACTCTGGGTGAGAGCTGTCTGTCAGCCCCATACCTAACAGCAAATGAGCTGACCAGTCTAGCAGATTTCTAGCATACTCTGGGTCAAAGAGCTGTCTGTCAGCCCCATACCTAACAGCAAATGAGCTGACCAGTCTAGCAGATTTCTAGCCTACTCTGGGTGAGAGCTGTTTGCTGTAAATTAATCATGTAACACAAACAACTATTTCCTCTGGATTTAAGATGTTATTTACACATAGCAAAACTCTTGGAATATCCAACATGAGGAAGCAAAGAACCACAAAACCTCTTGATTTTCTGGTTGATTGGCAAGCTATTCCACCAATTCCTTTTCGGTGGAAGTTAATGGTCATCTGAGGTGCCTATAAGCACAAAGGGCAAAACTTTCCAATTGCAATAACTCATGAAGACCAACATCTATGAAACCCAAAGGTCATCTGAGATCAACAAAGGCAAAAAAATAAATCTTAACTGTGGCAATTCCTACTTGGTATGTACTTTAAAATTTAACCTCTCAAAATATTGTATTTTCATTGTCCGGACCTTCATTTTGGACAATGATTACAAAATCTGGGAGGGGGGAGGGCAAGTGGGGGAAAGACAAATATTTTGGGAAAATGCCTCTCCCCCCACAGCACCCCAACAGCACTGCCACTGTCAACAGGTCAAGCTCAGTTTTGAAGGTTCGATTTATTTGGTAAATTATCCTTGATGTTTATAGATATGTCAATGGTCATCTGAGATCACCAAATTTCAAGCCATGAAACTTAAAAAAAAAAAAAGTAAAACACAATTATACTGAAGCTCACATTTGCTGTGATCTACAAGATCTAAGTGGAGCGCCATCACCGGTTGGCGCATAGCGTAGCGACAATTTTTTTGCCAAAAATGCCTCCCAGGTTACCGGAAAATGGCACTTCCCAGGCCTTGTAGGCCTACGTAAGTATGTTTTGCAAATTTACACGCAAAAAGGATAAATAAGATATATATTTTAGACACAGTGCTACATGGGTTCACTGACACATGCACACGTCGCAGCATATTGTACAGCTGGAAGATAGTATAAATAATTATTATACAAGGGGCTACTTTGTTATATAGTTGCTCAATAAGTCCTGAGCTATTTGTGTGGACCAGAGGCCATTTTCCTTTTTCTATCATTATGTTTTCTGTTCTAAATACAAAAGTTAAATATAAACCATTTTAACCATTGCAACATAAGCAATTGAAAAGGGCCATATAGGCGTACGAAGCTCCGCAAACCTGGTGGTGGGAAGTTGCCGAAAGTCAAAATACGTGACACCATCTAAAATGGAAAATTTGCTAAATATACCTGGATCGCCGGAAATGACACTTTCCAGAACTTGCAAATAGCTTGAAAACCTTTATTTTGAGATCTCTTGAAAGAAAAATTCAGACTTGTAGTTGAAGTAGTTTGGTAAAAAAATAATTCCGCCCCAGTGTCGTGCGCAGGATTTCATAGGTAGGAGAGGGGTCAAACATGAAATACCTCGACTGGTTTTCTGTTGGGTGGGACTGAATTTTTCTGTAAAGCGTTACGTACGGAAGACACCTATTAAGCGCAGGGCCAAGTGAAGTGGACGGCTTAATCCAAATTGGCGGCTATTTGCTCCGAAGTAAACAATTCTGGTGATGCTGCCGAATACAAATATACACGCGCGCGGAGCGCGCGGCAATTTCTGCCCATTGTGAAACGTTTGACCATTGAGAGGGATTAGAGCTAGAGAACAGCAACATTATAGTTGAAGAATAATGAACGGTCACAAATAATTCTTTCCTTATTTAGCCCCTTCTATTTTTTCTTCTCCATGTACTTTTTTTTTTTTTTAAATCCCCCGACTGAGTGATTATGCTTGCACGGTTACCGCTATAGCTACCAGTCGTAATTACTATCCTCAGAATGTGAATTCCATCCATAATCCCTCATCCTCATAGCTCATTAGTTGACAAATGAACTGTATGTCGATGCCTCGTTCTTTCATGTTTGGAATTCCCCATGGTGCAATACACGTGACTTTCATAATCACCCTCAGCCCATTTGTAGTTACTTGCTGTTGCCGTGGGGAATGTATTCTTTAATTAAACATAGCTTAGGTCTCGAACATTCAACCGAGTCTTCATATATCTTGTCACGTGTTCATACTTACTGCTCCAAGTGTGCCTATTGTCTGAGCCTAAAGTGCCCAGTCAATATAGTCGCGGTAAAATGAACCGTGCTGCCTTTAATAAACATCGCCATGACAACAACCGTTGAAAAAAAAAATCACCCATTTCAGATTAGCAATAGAAAATCACCATAAGATATCAGCGCTCAAAGCTGAAGGTTCTGCAGTGGTGTGCGCTGCATGAGATATTGCATTGAACGATCGGTTTATTATTATACTCGCTTTTCTGTCTAACATTTTGATCGATTGTGAGTGAGTGTGAGGGCTGAAAGTATGTTGTACCGAATACTTTAATAAGGCAACAAGCGGAAAAAAAATACAGACAGCATTTATTCTGCGGATAAACACTGACGTCCATCACGTGGTACGTAATTGCCTCAGATTTCACATATTTCTGATTATCTCAGGTTTGTTATTATGAATACAAATACCTTTGGAATGAGCACGACACTTGTTTGATTTTGGAACACGATTTATTCAACAGAACATTGTTTATTTTGTTGTTGTTTTTCGTCGGGACTGCCAGAAATATGAATTCCTCTAGGAAGGGCATATGAAGTATGAAGTCAAGTACAACAGGGTAATTAGTCGTAGAATCATAATTTCGCCGATGGTTTGCAACAGCTTTACATACTATTGTTGGATTTGGTGACTTTTAATTAACGATTATAGAATATTACCACAAACAAGTTCTTTATACCTAACCGCTCGAGAGACAACAACACGACCAAGGTAAATATAACAAGCTACCTAGCATGTGTGTAATATATAAACAGGTATACATTTCTCCGTGTGTTTTGCATACGTCCTTTAACATCAATAATTTTGTTGGATTTTTAAATATTTGGGACAATTACCTTGGTTTTCCTAGTAATCGTCAAATCTTTCATTCCACTCGATTACCTTGGTTTCCTATATATATCGTCAAATCTTCCATTCCACTCGATATTATACCGTGACATTTATATCTACGTTACAGCTATTCATGGAACCTCTGTGTGTAGATAGTCCTGTCCTGATTTCCCTTAGACCATCCAATCTTCGATTCATATCAATATTAATCACATTCATATCTTCGTTATCTATTCATT